>OMLP01004333.1:14712-33656 GCA_900302685.1 Spondyliosoma cantharus | reverse complement strand
CACTAAAATGTTCACTGCAACCCACACATACACACACACACACACACACACACACACACACACACACACACACACACACACACACACACACAGACTTTGACTCTGGCACACTGTTCTCTCAGAGCATTTGACTTTTGTATATCCTTCCTCCTGTCTCTCTCCTGTCCTGCCTCCTCTTTCTCTTGCGGACCACCTGTGGAAAGATCATGACTCCACTCACAGAAATAATTTTAACCCAAGGGAGGTGTGAGAAGAATGACGAAGTACTTCATTGTAGAGGAAGCACTGCTAAGGGGACGACAAGGGGGAAGGCAGCAGAGGGGAAGGAAAGGGTTTTGAGGGGTTTCCGGTAACTGTTAACTAGCCTTCTTCTCACCTCACCTAACACAGCTTATATACTGAAAAGAGTTTCTCTCAAGTCCCAGCATCCTAGTTCACCAGCTAAAGCTCCTCTAACAATCATAGATAGTGTTAAACTAAACCAGCAAAGACACACACACACACACACACACACACACACACACACACACACACATTGCCTCTCTATGCCTTGTTTTTATAGCATGTATAAAAGTGCAAACTGAGCTCTAATAACACACATACAGACTATATCTTTATATATTCTAATGAAATTATTGAGAAAGTGAGATTTTAAATGAAACCATAGCATTTAAATTATATGATTGATTCAGGATTTTTTGTAAGTGGATTATTTTGAGTGGTAAGATGTGTGTCATGCCGCTCGCTTCATGGTATGGAGGGTGGGTGTGCAGAAAACGAAGAGGGGTGGGGGTGTTTCTTGTACATTTGTTTCATAGACAGAGAAGCCAGAGAAAAACAGCACACACAAGCCAGTCCACAAGACCAAGACCGACAACAAAAGAACAAAAAAAAAACAGGAATGGAGCAGACTGCTAATGATTCAGATGTGTGGCTCTCTCTGCTGTTCACTTCATTTGCAGTAGCTTGCCCTTTCAACTTGCAGCACTCTGCTATTTCCTGACTGTACAGTCTAGCTTGGCTCTGTGGGGTTCTCCCTGGTTGGAGCTGTCCTGGCCCCAGGCCACCTCTCCAGGCTCTGTGTGTGTGCGCGTGCATGCACGTGCATGCACGTGTGGGTGTGTGTGTGTGTGTGTGTGTGTGTGTGTGTGTGTGTGTGTGTGAGAGAGTGAGAGAGAGAGAGAGAGAGAGAGAGAGAGAGAGAGAGGTGGGGGTATGCTCAGAATTAGCTCATGGGTTATTAGTGAAGTAGTAATCTTTTCTGCCTGTTAGCATAATGCTCAGTTCACAGCAGCTCTGGATCGTGGCAAAGAGAGAGAGAGAGAGAGGGGTTTCAATCATTACTGTAAGATAGCCTTTAAAAGTCTAGAGCTGCAACTAATAATCATTTTCATTGTCGATTAATCTGTTGATTATTTTCTTGGTTAATCAATGAGTTGTTTGGTTTATAAAATGCCAGAAAATGTCCCAAGATGACAGCCTCAGATATCACAACCCAAATAACTTCAGTTTACTGTCACCGAGGAGTAAAGACATCAGAAATAATCACATCTACGATGTTTTCTTTCTTTAAAAATGACTCAAAACAGATTCATCAATTTAAGAAAATAGTGCTGGTGACTAATCGATCACGCGTTGCAGCTCTAGCAAAGTCAGACATGTGAGGCCCCTCCTCAAACTATGCACATTCACACCTACACAATTAATTTGTGATTATGTTTTAACATCCCGGACCTTTTTCATCTCAGCGGCCAGGTCATCCAGGCGTCTGATTGGCTAACACAGCCGTGTTGACCAGCGGCCTGCCTGTCCCTGTCTAGCCGGCGACAAGACAGATCTATAGCAGCGAACTGTGAGATAGATGGACTCCAGGCGGTCTGTGTAGCTGAGCTGATTGAATTTCCTCATCAGACCCCTGTGGTCTGGACTGGAGCATGTCACAACATGCACAGACACTCCTCTCTCACACACACACACACACACACACACACACACACACACACACTCTCACACCCTTACCCCCACCAAGTCCTGTGTCTGTATTTGAACTGACCGCTGCCTTACTACTACTTGTCATATCTCAGCATCAGATGAGGCATCAGTCTTACCTGCTCTGCACTCTTTTTCTCTCTTCTTTCTGTTTATTTTTCCTCGCTCGGTTTCAGGTATTGTCTGACTTCCTGGTAACCGTAGCGTGATCTGACTTGGTCATGATATTGCAGGGTAAAAAAAAAAAAAAAGATTGATTGGACTCTGATTGTAACACAGGCTCTCTCTCATCCTGTTTCAGGCAAAGAACGGTAGATAAACAGCACAAAGATTACATTTCTCTGTCAAAAGAATAAAGATTTCTCAGTTTATTTTTCTGATGTCAATATTGCTATTGATTATTGTTGTTGTTCTTATTGTTCTCATTGGGTTATTTACCTCTCCACCTGGCATTATTGTTATTCCATGGATCTGTTAACTGTTGCTTTTTATGTTGTGTACATCTCTTTGGATGATGTGAACTCTCCTCCCCAGACTTCATTCCCTGTTTCAGACTTTCAAGCCCCCCAAACCTAGAGACCTTTTTCTCGTCTTTAGTTTTTACAAATGTAATATAACTAAAATGTGTAATATTAATTTTGATGCTGACAGAGAAATAACACCGGGGACTGAGAGGGAAGGGCAGCAACGGAGGATTTTATTTAGGGGCAGAGGGGGAGTGATTTTATCTTTTTTGTCATGTATTGTAATTTTTATTTTATAATGTTTAATTTTCTCTCTCTTGCTCTTGTATATTTTTTCTTGTTTTTTTTGTTTTGTTTTTTTGAGGGGGGGTTGTATCATTTTAAAAGAAGAAAAAAAGATGTGTATTGTTTGACTGTGTAAAGGTCTATCTTCTCCCTCTTTCAGTCTCTTTTCTTTCGCCTCGTCTCCCCCGAGCAGTTACATAACACTCAGATGGAGAGATGAGAGTTAATACCATGATGTAACATTGAATTTCTCCACTTCTTTCGTGTTTTTTTTTCCAAACTTGTAATTAAGCTGTAATCAGGGTTAATTAAAACTGGTTAAAACCCAATATGAATATCCCTGTTTGTTTATGTCTGCCCTTCTTTCATACATCCATATTTATTAATGACTCATAATCAGACAGTGGAGTTTTATTATTTGTAAACAAAGAGATTAACCCCTGACTTTTTGTCTCGTCAGCAGCTAGCAGACAGTCACATGAGGCCTTTTGGTATTTCTGTGAAGCTACTTTACGATTACAGTTAAGTACAATGAAAACAAAATCACACAAAACACTTGAAGCTTTTTGAAAAGTAGTTAAAAAGTAGTTAAAGAAACATTATGTAACCTTTTACCTTAAAATAACAGCTTAAAAATATTTTTGATGGTACAGTGAGGTGTAATAGGGTGAATGGTGTCTCTGCCTAAGCCACTCCAACCCCTATCATTTGTTTTTTGCACTGTGTAACTTCAGTGAGAGGGTAGGATCACAGCGTTACATACATGTAAAGAGTTTTGTTTGTAGTCAGCACCTACATTACCTCTGACAAATTGACCTGCGATTTGTATTTACGATGATGGTCTTGCACTCAGAAACTGGGGGGGCGCCAAATCACACAAAATGACATTTTTTACATAATGTAATAACCGCTTTACGAAAACTGTTTCCACGCCAGAAAAATAAAAATAGCTTAAGTAATAACAGAAAAAGTTTATCGTTACAATAGTATGTCTTTCACTTAATTAAATTGTGCAAATCTATCACATAAAATAATCTTTTTATTATAACAGTATAAAGATAATCTTGTTATAACATACAATGTGAAATGTTATACATTGATACTTGTTCTAACATAAAATGTTTGTTGTATTGTAATTATATAACGTGAAAGTATCTTGTAATGGAGTGTAACCAAGACCTATTTTTGAAGGCCAACCCCAAAGTTAGCATCGCCCTGGTTCCCTTAAGAAAATGCGTATTCGGTTTTTGGAATATTTGACGTGCCTTTCAGACTATCGTGGTAAATAGAGTCATATCATATTGAACATATCACATTAAAACGTACATTTCGCTGTCAAATTCAAGTCAAAATAGTATTTTTATGACATTAAACAGATAATGTCATTCATGTTCAATACTTACACGATCCTGTTCCTGTTCCATTTTGGTGTCGTAATGAAAAGGGGGCTTTGTCATATAAACAAGAGGGGCATAGAACTGCGGTCTCAGAACTGCGGGTCTGAATCTGCAGCCTCCGGGTCTGCAGAGATATACTATTGCTATTTGTCCGTTTAGTAGCGAGTAACTTCCGGAATACTCCGCTGGTTGCTAGGCAACAACTCGAGGCCGAGAAAAAAAAAATCCTGACCATCTAATTGTTTGTAGGGATTAAACAAACTAGATTTAGCGTGTTATTGAGTACAGTTAGGCGCTATTATGGTGTGATGGTATCCTTCGACAAAGCCAGGCTAGCTGTTTGCTCCTCTTTATGCCACTCTTTATGCTAGCTGAGGTTACCCACTGCTAGCTTTTTTTTTTTTTTAGCTTCAGCTTTAGCTAACTAATCAACAGGTAAGAGGTCTTCTAACTTTTCTCCAGTATGTGAGTATGCCTATTTCCTAAAACAAAAAAGGAATCTCTTGCACAATTCGTCAATATATAATTAAAATAGCAATATTTTGAAGGGGGTAAAAATGTGTGACAAAACAGCATTATAATGAGTTTCTGTAGATGCTCTGGCCTACAAATGATGTAAGAAAACATTTTTCTTCCTGTCATTCCCGCTATCATGAATCATGTCACAATATAATTATCATAATGTGATTTTTTTTTTTTTTTAACCATATCATGCAGCTCTATTTTGTCCAATCAGAGATGTCTTATTCATTCCTTAAGGAACAATTTGAGATGAGTTGGTTTGCAAACATAAAACCACATATTCATACATAAAAAAACCAATATACTTGTGTAAAGAATAAAAGAAGAGACAACCAAAACCATTTATTATGTGAAGTCCGCCTTCCCTTCTTCTATCACTCTTGATTTTCATATTTTTTTATTGTTAAAGAGGAAGAGCAGCCTTTTATCCTGGCCTTCATGATCCCTGATGCTCCGCGGGGATGAAATGAACACACACATCCACTCATGGACTCTGAGGTCGTACGTTTAGCTGTGATAAAGAAAAGCACTTTGTTTGCGGTGCTGCTGCCCACTCACCCACAAAAAGCTCACACGAGGCTCGCCCATTTACCTTTCAAAGTGACGTCAGTAGTAGCTCCCTTGTCTTAAGCGCACTTACAGGCACATTTTGTATGTCAGAGGAGGAGGAGAAGCTGCTGTTGAGTGACTTGTAATGTCATATGGGAGATTTAAAGTAAAGAAAATGCAATCCAAAACAAGAAACACCATAACATGCAGCAATTCAACAACATTGTCAGAGGTATTTAATATAGGCCAACTGAGTTAAGTTCTTAATGAAAGGCTCAACGTTTATTCACATTTTTGGTCAATGGCATTAAAACATATTTTTCAGTCATGTTTTAAACAAAACACAGTTTGCCTGCTGTCAAGTAGATCAAAGGGCTTTTTTAAAAGAAAACATTTTATCATTAGATTGACATTTAACTCTTCTGAGAATGAATGAATGAAAAGTATCCACTCCTTCTATTGAAACAAGGCGAGGCAAAGCAAACGTATTTATAAAGCACAATTCATACCCAAAGGCAACCCAAAGTTCATTGCAGGTGACACGGGTAAGAGCACATGAAAGACCTGCTAAAAACAAAATAAAACACAATACGAGCAGTGAAAGCAGGCAAACAAATGTACATTATAAAAGGGTTAGGGTTAGTATAAAAACAATAAGACAAACCAACAAGTTAATTTGATATTAAAAAAAAAATCATAAAAATACAGTGGTAGACGGATACAGTTAATAATTTAAGATAGGAGTTACAACCATATACTGTTCTCAAGCTTTACTGTGTTATGAAAACTGATCGAACCTTGATTGCTTATTAACGGTATTGAATTCTAACAGAAATGTGTTGTTAGAATGTCGTTTAGAACATAATATTTTGTGAAATTATTATAAAAAAGCCTTCTGTTTTCATTCCTTTAATGGCCATCCTAATTAATAATAATAATTATAAGTAATGTATAATACCGTATATTGTGATACTGTCAAACCATGATATTCTCTGGTATGGTTATTGGACCATGATAATCTCATACCATTGCAACCCTAATCAAAGCTGCATGCAGCGTCGCCATGTTAACTTTTGACTCTGGGAACACACAGAAATCCAGAAGCAGCCGACATGAGAGCTGGTTGAACACTGAGTTCAAACTGGGTTAACAGATCCAATAAGTATCTAGGGCCTAACTTAATAAGACTTGAAAGATAGGGTTTAAATTTTTTCAAGTCGATGTTAATGATTCACTCATAGCGTGCTTGTATGTACATTGAAAGAGTTACTAATGGATGTAATCATTCATCCTCTCCATACTGGCTGTAAAGTGATCCCTTTCTAACATGACCACACTGTGCAAGATCAGGGAGAAAATCCGCAGTCCTGTGTTTATGCAAAAATGTATACAGGTATACCCCAAAGTACTATGAGACTTAAGTTTTCTGGTAACAGAAAGACAGTAAAATGACTTTGGATGAATTCACAAACTATAGCTCAGACTACTGAAGCCCCATATTAACTGTTAGCTGGATATTGTGAAACATGTTTGGGCTGAAGGATGCATCTGGATTTACGTCTTACCGAGTAATCACACTTGCAGCCTGCATGGAGAGGAGGGATGATTACAACAACAAAGAACTTTTTCAATCTTCATCGGAGATGTGATTATTGCAGTAACGCAGACTTGTCAAAGTCCAAAAGCAATAGTTGTTAGCCTTGGGATCCGGATCTGCTGGGTTATAAGATGATAAATGGAACAGGAAAGAAGCCAAATCTTGCTCTGCTGCTACATAATTGAAGAGTTTTCAGAACTTTTGACCAATCTTAGTTTATTGTCTGTAAAATTTGTAAAGTTTTACCTCTTCAGGCCTCTGACAGTTATTCACTTGAAGCTATATGATTGTTAGGAAGAGAAAATCCCTCTGTAGTAGGGCTGCAACCCCTGTTGTTGATTAATTAGTTGATTATTTTCACAAAAAATAAATGAATTGTTTGGTCTATGAAATATCATAAAATTATTTGAAATTAGTGTTTCCCAGAGCCCAAGATTACGTCCTCAAATGTCTTGTTTTGCCCATAACCCAAAGCTATTCAGTTTACTAGAGAAGTATATAGTCATAAATGAGTAGAGAAACCAGAAAATATTCACATTAAAGAAGGTAGAATCAGAGAATTTTGATTGTGGGATGGCGGCCAGCCCGACCTACAATCCCAATGCATAAGTATCTGGTGAGCCGGGAATGAGACTCAAAAATCAACTTTTCTGTCTAAGATAACTCAAAACGATAAATTGATTATCAAAATAGTTGCTGTTTAATTTAATAGTCATCGTTGCAGCTCTACTCTGTAGTTGAACTGCAGGTCAGACACGTTTTTAACCTGTGAGGAGGGGTCACAAGTGGGATCAGTGCTTTAAAGGATTCATGTGACTGCTGCTTTTACCTCCTTTGACCTCAGTGGGGGTCACTGTATGTGAGATTTCTGGCCCCTCTGCAGACGCACCAGTCACCCAGGTGCTCCATTCACAGCTGAGCAGAGAGAGAAAGAGAGAGAGACCACAGGAACCACTGTACTCTCTCACCTGTGCCACATCCTTCTCCCCTTGCTTCCTCTGAGCGCCTGCTTTCGCAGAAACCTGCGCAGAGCCAGCTCCATGCTCCACATATAACCACAACCTATGCATCATGCACCCGCTGCACAGCAAGAGGCCTTTGCGAATGCACACACACACACACATACGACTGTTGCATCCTCCAGAGTTACGGTACGGTGTCATACAGAGGCATGCTAGTAAGTTCACCACATCCTTCACCGTACAGAGAAAAGCTGCACCGCACAGGAGCGAGCGACGGCGCTTTTATTACACCGAGCACAGACGAGTGAGTGCGCACATTGATGTGGTTTGTTTGAAACTCTGGTGCTTGTATTTCCTTTTTATCTTTCCTTCTCGCCAATCTTTCTGATTGACACATTTGACCCTAAAAGAAATGTGTTCCTTTTTCCTTTTTCTCCTTTTCTCAGTTTAGGGGAATGAAATGTCATTGACCCTGTAAAGGATAGATCAGACTTGATGAAAGAGACCTAAGTCGGCTTTTTCTATGCAACATGAAAACAAAAATGGTTTACTTATCTCTCTCTGCTTACTCATTTCACATTGAATGTCTCCCCCTGTTGTTTGAATACTGCACTGCATAGAATGTGGCCATAAATTGCCTTATTTCTTAGATTGGAGATGCATCTTCTTTTTTTTTTTAACTCATTTGTTTATGAAATGACAACATTTAACATTGATTAGACACTTGTTCTTGTTTCTTTTGCTACAAACATCCAAATCTAACCCGATGTCGGTCAAACTTTGGCCCTTTGGCTCCACTTTTGGCAGCCATGGTCTCTGGGGACAATGGGATTTGTTTGTTTTTGTTATTGCACAAATGTGGCAGTTACTTTCTCTACATTCTTATATTTTCTAACAAATCAAAACGAAAAGAAACACTGTAAATATTAAAATCAGGATATGAAAACCCAATTAAACATGCATGTTTGAAAATTAATTAGATTTGTGGGTAGGTGGGAGCACACATTTTGGCTGTGATCCAATGCAGATAATTTTTATTAACAAGAACTTTTTACAATTTGTAGTAGTAATGTACAACAGTATAATTTTATATTACTCATATATGGTTATAATAATGGCAATGGCACTGAGCATTTACGTGCAAAATTTAATATAAAAGTAAAATAATGGACTTGAAGCTCATTCTTCATCTTGTCTTTTGACGCAGGCAGGAATCTGTATGTCCAAGGATGCCTGTCCCTCAGAGACCTGTCTTCAGGTTCGGGACATGACGTGGACCTCGAAGAACAGCTGAGTGGTGTAAAGTTACTGTGAACAAGAATGCAGTGAGCACAAGGGCCTACTGTTCTCCATACTGGAGCACGTATGGATGCCGGCCTTCTGTGCCACTCTGTTAGGCTTTAATGATATTGTGGTCAGCTCTATGTGCCAGTGCTTAGAGCCAACTGCATTAGATTGCAGCGTTTATCAGACATTATTAGACATTATGACTCCTTCTGTAAGCTACAGTAGCAGACTTGTCCTCTGCTGATACTTGATACACAAAGAGCCGTTCCACTCCTTTAATAACAAACTCCATCCCTAAAAGCCCAAGGTAAAGAGTGCACAAGGTCAATGGCATAAAATAAAAGCACAAATCTATTAAAAGACTCTTGGTCTATTGTGTAAAATTGCACAAAGCCCAAGTCGAATTTTCTTAAGCTCAAGGTGTTTTATGGGTAAAAACTGAAACTGAAAACTCTAAAGAAGCAAAAATAAGACATCACAATTCATATGAACCTCATGCTGGCACTACAGAAAAAGTCAGAAGAGAACCTAAATTTATAGGACGCCAATCTGAGAAAACGTGAGTGTTGTATGCCAATACATCTGATAGATTTTAAGATATTGGATAAGGCAAAACTTAGATAAAGAGTCAAGGCATCAGCAGAGCCATTTGAAGTCATCCCCTGGGCACCATGTACGGAGGACCGAAACTACCAACATCAGAAATAAATGAATTAATCAATAAATGAATTAATATTCCATAAATTGCAAACCTCAAAACGAACCAATTAATTGCCACACCCCGCTAAATAGGGGAATTTATATAAATAATGATAATAAATAACCATGAATATCAATTCATGTCACGTTTTATCGTTAATAGTTTTGTTGCAACTAAAGGCATATTAACTACTTTATTTTTTTATTTACACATATATCCATTTATATGGTTTTGAGTTTGGCTGCTTCGGTCCTCCATACTATGACTGCACAAATCCGTCAAATATTTGTTGAGACTTTTAACTCTGGACCACAGTGGTGGACCAACCAGTACTGGCTTCCATGGTGCTAGCGTGGCTAATAAAATTAGTCATCATAAAGTGGTGGATCTTTGCTGAATATTTAAAATCCAAGGCCATCTGTGATGACTCCATCCCTTTAGGTAACAAGAATCCATGACTGCAGGGACATTTAAAGACTGGCTTTAAGATGAAACACTGTGCATGACTTCAGGGTAGTACACTCGAAATCCACTCTGAAACCTCAGAATCTGAGTTTTATTGTTGGTTTTCATTATTTTATTGGAGAGCGCCATCTCCATGACTGCAAAGCTGTTATTTTGAGAACCTTTTGGTGCTTCGGTTTTCTATTTTCATCACTTCTTCAGGGTTAGATGGGGCATGCATGGTCTGACTGGGCTGGGTGAGAGGTCAATGTAGAGGTTAGAGGTCAGAGGTTATGCTACTGTGAGCATTACCCCTTTCAGAGACCCGGAGGTGAGAGACATTCCTGAGGTCCTGGCTTTGTGTGGAGTTAGCTGTAGTTTACAGACATGAACAGGGGGAATAGAATAAGAATGATGCTGAGTCATAGACCAGTTAATTTAAAATCATTTGCTGTTTTGAGTTTTTGCTGTATTTAATCAACATAACTTTGTCATGCTCCATCTCTTTTCTTCTGGACTCACAATGTTTCCCTCGCTCTCTGTTTTCCTGCTGCTGTCTGTACCTGAGGCCGGACTGACAGCAGAGCCCAGCAGGAGAAGAGGGTCTCTGGTGTTTGACTGACAGACCAGTGATGAGCGCACAGAGAGAGGGTGAAAGGTGGAAGTCAGAGTTCAGTCTCCCATGGTGAGGGGGAGAGCAGAGCTGGGGAAACTAAGGGGGGGGGGACTTGCTAACAAGGTGGGGTGATTGGTGGGGTTGCATGTGAGGAAAAGAGATGAAAAACCACACAGCAAATAGTTACTGGATATAAAAAGAATAATCTAGTACAGTGGGGTCCAAAAGTCTGAGCCTGCTAGTCAAGATATTTCTATTTTATGAAATCTGGAGTCTAGCTATGGTTTTACACCTACTTGCTTCGAATAACAATTTGACTTTGATACTTTCAGACCCTTTACTTTCCATATCCTCAAACTTTCTTATAATTTCCAGGTTTGTATGACAATATTACAGATTTTCTACTTACTCCTGTATAAATGCATTACCGGCTCAGTGTGTAGGATTTGGGGGGATTCATGAGACATGGAAGACATGGAACATAATTTTCATAACTATGATTTCATTAATCTATATGATATGAGTCGCATGTGAAACTGAATTGTCCTGTGTAATCCAGATCTCTGGCAGCCCCGAGTTCCCACATTGATTTGTAAAAATTGTATTTAGCTGTGTGGTCAACTTTGTGCACCCACTTCAGACGGAGTGCACGCTAACACTTTGAGCTTAGTAGCCACAACTATTTGGGCTTTAAAAAGGTTGTAAATAATCTATTTTCAAATCAATGTGGGATCTCTGGGCCTTCAAATGTTTGGATAATGCCAGATTTATAGAGTCTTTTTTTATTAGGTTTTTTTTTACATTTTGAAACAATAGTTCTCCTGTGAAGATCCAGAAATGTTTTGTGGTCTATGAAATCAACTCCTTTTATTTGGCCTTTTTTTGACAGGACAGAAACATTAAGAAAGAGGGGATGACTTGGAGAAAAGGGCTACAGGTTGAAATCAAACCTGGATGCTGTGGTGAGAACACAGCCTCTGTCCTTGGTGCACATGTACAGACAACTTTCCATCGGCAAGGGGGGGAGTAGATAATGACCAACTTTTAATTTTGGGTGAACTTATCCTTTAAGGCAATTTAGAAACAGGGTCTCTGCTGCTGCACAGTTTGTCCACCAGAGAGCACTGGCAAGTTCATTTTTGAATTGTAAAATATGTCATTCTGTACATCATGTCGTGGTAACCATTTTGTAATAACCAATATCATCAAAAATGTTGTGTGCTCAACTAAAGAATTATAAATATGGGTCAATTTATTTGTATTAGATATTTTGAACTTTGAATGCCCAGTATCAAAGTCAAAAATCAAAAAATACGCTGCATTGGAAACCCAGTCCAGTCCCTTAAATCCTAATGGTTGTAAACTGCTGATTGGTCTATTACAGTGGTTCCCCAACTGGGTTTCAGACCCCCTTGGTTAGGAGGAGAGCCACTGCACATGTTTGGATGACCAGGGGAGAAACATGAAGTGAGACTATGTCGAAAATGTCGAAACAACAAACAACCAAGATAAAGAGTTTACTGATGTTGTCATGCTGAGATTTAATTTAATCAAAATCAACTTGGATTACTTTTTATTAATTGCTCCCCCTGACGTTGATAAAGATTGATTAAAAGTGGGGATGGGGGGGTGAACTTTTTTCCGCTTCTAAAAAGTAAAGTTGCGACAAAAAGTTTGAGCACCACTTGTACATACAGAAATGTCTGGAAATGAAAGATCCATGTAAAAAACACCAAATATGTTAAAAGCTGAGAGGAAAGATACAGCTTCTGGTTGAAGATGATTTAGTGTTGGGTTCACTTTAAAGAATATATTCCCCCGAAAATGAGCATTTCTGTCATTATCTACTCATGTCGAAAGCAAGACAGGTGAAGTTTTGTAGTCCACAAAACCTTTTGTGAGCTTCACAGCAAAATAGAGTTGCAGGTGCGCAAGCTTGACTGCTGGGATCTCGGGGCTTCTGTAGACTTGGATTACGCAGGACGAGCTGTATGGAGCCATTTTCTAGGCTAGTTTTTGTTGTTGTTGTTGTTTTGTTTTTGTTTTTTTTTTGTTTTTTTTAAAAATACCTTGTTTACCCTGTTTATATTTTTGTCTTTTTAAATCTAGTGATCTCTCAGATATTCAGCCTATCAGGGGAAGCCGAGGTTGGAAAATTATGTTTCCTCTGAGATGTTTAAACTTCTCGTGGACAAGCAGCTCACCATTGAACTTGTAAGTTGTAGTTCTGAACAATTACAACTAGATGTCACTCTACATCAACATTTAATCAACAACCAGTCACGTCTCTGTCTTGTCCCCTCTCTCTACACGTACACGTGCACACACACAGGCAAACTCACATCATTGGCATTGACTTACAAAATATCCAGCTTCCTTTCAGCCAATCAGAGCTTTCTTCTGTATTTAGGTCTACTCTTCTCTCCCATCAGTGAGCGTGAGTGGATTCAACATGCATGCGTCAGATCGCACCGACAGGGGGCGCTGTTCCTGTGAGCTCCCGCATGGCTGTCTGTCTCAGCATGAGTCTGGTCTTTACTACACAGAGTAGGAGATTATGTAATGTTTACTATTATAGCACTATATCTTTTACGAGGTAGTGTGATTTTTCTTCTTCTATGCAGAGGTTACAGGTCACAATACAGATGTCACACATCAAAGTGATCACACGTGCAAGGATGGCCGTTTGACGCACGTGCCCTCATCTCAAACATGCACATCTTTCAGTCAGTGCTCAGCACACCGGCTCATCCCTCCACCACTGCCTGCAAGTTACAAACACGGGGTTAGCCGAGTTTACGCCAGACCACGCCCCCTCGGTCCAGCTGGTGGCAACACTCTTGATGACATCACCGCCGTGCGCACCCATTGGCCCTGAGACGTGGCACACCTGCCCAATCGCCTGCCGGTGAAGTGACGTCAGCCGAGACCGGTCCCGTTGACTTTCAGTGGAGTGGGCGGGGCGGAGAGATTACCGACGTCAGAGCCAGCGGGATGCTGCGCCATGATTGGCTGTTGGCTGTGAAAGTGAGCGTCTGTTGCTGAGAGAAAAGGGAGAGGGAGAGCGGTTTGCAAGGGGCACCGATGCGTCGGCTGCGCCACATACGAGTTGACCATCTCTGAAGCAAACTTTTTAAGCATGCACTCGTGCTAATTTTTGTACTGTGTCAATGCCTCTCTCCTGTTTGCCTGAATAATAACACAACATAACAATTAAATGCACTTTGCAGCAGTTTGTATGCTGAGCCACAGAGCAGAAACAGCCGCATTGTGGTGCTTTAATCCTGCTGCACCAGCTTCTATCTCGACAAGCAGAAGGGTTGATGCATTATCACCGTCTGCTCAGGGATGGCACTTGTGCTGTCAATTATGGTAAACATACTCATTTTCAGAAGGGGAGGGGGCATTTGTGCCTTTTTATTGGCTCTCAGTTTTTTTGCTCCCTCCTCTCGACCCTCCCTCATGCTGTTCCTATGGTTCCCAACGCTCTTATTGGATACTGTAAAGTTTGGGACAGGACACCGGTCTGGCTCAGCATCACCGCCGCCATTGGCTGGACCCCACCGTCTGTCAACTGGACTTTGACAGCGCGCCACGCCCCCTGTTCTGTGGCTCCGACACTGATTGGCTACTGTACCTGTCAGCGTTCACCGATTGGTCCGCTCCCCCAGCTGTTAGTGGTTCATTCACCATTTTGTGACTGTAGTGGAAAAGAAGACCGATAGTTTTTTATATCCCTGTTTGAGTTTCTGTGGGGGAAAGACATGTTTTGCGGAGGAAAAGTAACGTGTGAGTCCGGACCGCACAGTCGCCAGTGCCGACAGCCGAGGGATGTTACCGAGAGTTGTGCGAGCCTCCTCATCGGCAAAATAAGACCATAAATCTTTCTGTGGCGAGAGGAAAAGCTCTGTTTGGGTGAGTTGAAACTAAGTTAGCGAAAGGTAGCAAAGCTCATGCGACGTGAATTTTCCGTTTTCAGGAGCAACGGGTTAGCACGAGACGGGAATCAACTGCCAACGGTCGTTTGCTCCGACACCGTCCGGAGAAATGGAGTGACACCGCTTGCGAGCCGAGGAAGAGCCGAGAGAAAGGGGAGGGGTGGGGGGTGTAACAGCCTAAAAACTTTCTCAAATGTTTTACCGCAGTCCCACGGACGACCGGGGAACATTTTAGCTTTCCTCGGGCGATCTTAAAATATTGTTGAGTACTTTTCCTTGACCTTAGTTGTCGAGTTCGGCGTGGAGCAGCGCTAGCGTAGTAAAAAAAACAAAAAAACAATCGACCTATTTGCAGCATTGCAGCGCAAATGTTTACTAATAGCAACGCAGGCTTTGTTTGGCGTTTATAAAAATGGACCCGGGAGAAAAATGGAAAATAAAGAGAATGCGTACAACATCCCGTTCCCTTGTGGTCTGACTGCCGATGTCATTATATGGGTACTAGTAGTCTGCTACCGTTGCGTACTACGACTACTACATCCACCACTACTACTAACGTTACTGAGCTGCTTACTAGAGCGAAACACCAACACGGGAAGATTCCTGCTTTTTTACAAGTTTTTAAAAATCATACGGACAGAGTGTCACCTCGCTGGCTCCATGAAGGAAGCTTCTCTGGAGTGGCTGCGTGTGTACACCAGGCGTTGTAGTGGATATTTGCATGCCCAAACATCGTTGTACGAGGAAGAATTAGGCCCTTCTTGTTGGGATAATGAGACGTCACTTGAAACCGGTTGTGTGTGTTTGTTACCGGGCACCGTGCAGCAGAGCAGACCGGCTGACTGCCTCGAGTCATAATATTCCTTTGACATTGTGTAGCGCCTCTCGTAGTACTCGCAGAGATCAGCGCAAAGAAGCCGGGGATGCATTCGGTGTTTTCTCGGCTTTTCCCTCGCCGACACTCCACTTTTCTGCACTGCAATCAGTGCAGTAACCACCGCTGACATCTCTGACTGGGCAGTTTTTTAACAGTCTTGTCAAATTTATTTTTTCTCCGTATTTTCACTCACAGGAATTTGATACTTGTTTTTGACATTTGGACTTCAATTCTCCTCACACAAAGGCACGCGTGCCTCGTAACTACATCATTGCTCTTGTTTACGCAGGAGACAAATCCCTGATGGTGTAGGCATCTATGCATAGCTTGTAGAGCAGTTGGCCATTGATGTGGCATTGGCAGTTCTGCCATTCGGTCCCAAACAAGAACAGTCACCTCTGATCTATGTTACTACCTCCTGATCGATATGGGCCAGAATGCACAAATGCCAGGCCTCAATGTTTCTCTTTTATTGATATAATATCTACAGTCCGATATGCCACCAACTAAACAGCTGCCAGTATTCATAATACGTCACAATGGATGTTCTCCATGCATGCACACACATACGCGCATCACAGCTCGCCCTCTTGCTACACCTAAAATACCCTAACAAAATGTTTTCTTATACTTGTTTCATGATGCCTGTACAATCACATCCCACTTACTCATGTGCATGTCAAACAAAGTGTGTGTGTGTGTGTGTGTGTGTGTGTGTGTGTAACAGAGAGCATGTTCTCTTTTTTGCTGTTTCATGTATGAGTGTGTTCCCCGGTGACCCAGTTAAGGGCAAAGCCACCCTGCCATGCTCAAGTGTATGAGGGCCACGGTAGGCTTCACGATCACTCCATTTCTACTGTCCTCCTCCGTTGTACCATCGCACGGTCTCCTCTCTCCATCCCTGTCCCCGTCACTGCAGCCCTGCGCCCATACAGACACCCATAAAATGCTTTTAGGAGAGGGATGAGCTGCAGTGTGCCTGCCTGGTAACTACGTATACACTCACACTGACATATAGTGCAAACGCAGCGTTGAACAAGGTAGACACAACCTGAAGACAGACTGTTAATAGTTGTATACCTTGTGTACTATAAGCAACTCAAATGCCACCATGTCTCTCATACACACACACACACACATCCCGTGCCATGCCAGCAGGGCATAGGCCAAATTCTCTGCGAACATCCAGATAAACTGGCAAGAATGTGGAGTTTTATTAGAGGTTGTATACTCTTGTAATAAATACTGTACAACTTCTTCCTGTAGTGTTGACATTGCGATGAGATTTTCTAGGGAATGATCTTTCTCCGTGTGTGTGTGTGTGTGTGTGTGTGTGTGTGTGTCTGTGTGTTTGGCGTATACATGCTCCTTCGTCCAACCTGCCAAAAAAATCACCAGCAAGGTGCTCTTTGCATGAAATTTATATTTTTAATTTCAAAATTTAAGAATCATAACAGTTGTTCAGTTGTTTTTATTTATTTTTATGTATGTAAACGTGTACTGACCAGAGTGTGAGCTTGCATGTGTGTGTTTGTGGACGGGTGTTTATACAGCACAATGAATGTGTGAGACGATATATAGGTCCAAGAGAGATTTTAACAGTGTATGCATGACTGCACTGTAAATTCCGGGGACAGCGTTTCGCGTGTATGTGTAAAGTTTGCTGTTGCTATGTCGTTGAGGGGGGTCACTCTGTGTGCTCCTGTGTGTGTGTGTGTTGGGTGAAACAGCATCTTTTTGCGATTTAAGGAGGAGTCCAGTCCGACGCCATGGAGACTAAAGCCGTCGATTATCCGCCTATTCAGGATTTACAGTAGCTTTAGACCAGAGCGGCAAATATTTCACTCTTAACCTGCTCCTATGCTGGAAGGTGTAAATGTCTTGAATTGCCAAAATGATGACTGAGTTCCTCTCTGCTTCGTCTGGATTCAGCTCATGATTCAGTCTTTTTCAACAGTCAATCCTTTATATTTTTCATCCAAATTTCTGATTTATAACGTATGCACTAAAACAACACTCAAGAGAAGAGATTTTGATTTAAACTTGCACTTGGTATCTTGGATTGTAGCGAACAAACAACAAGAGTTAAAGGTCTGCAGTTATTTTCAATTCAGGGGATGCCTGTCAAGCACACACTGTGAGTGTAATGCTTTTGATCTTTTAGGGAAGAATCGGGACGATGTGAAATGTTAAAATCTTGTGCCGTTTATTATATGACAGCACTGAAATTATACATACTTCATGAATAAATTCATGTACCTTTCCCTGTAATTTACTTTGACATATATGGTGTCTTTGACAACTTTGGTGTTTTGTTTGGAATTGCATACGAAATTCTGTGGATAAGACAATTGCTTATCCACACGTGTTTTAGCTTAAAGCCAGATTCACAAACGGGTACACATCGTGGAATAGTTAAAATTATTTTCACTCTTGAATTCCTGGTAAGAAAAACTTACAAGGCTTTCTATTACAATAAGATACTGGTTACAATTGCACCACATTCTCAGCACTGACAGTAAGGATACGTCAATGTTTAATTCTACAAGTTGCGCAGATAAAAGTCTCTTCTTACAGACTGTGATTACACACACATGCCTGCTACTGGCTTATCAGCCAAATTGTGGAGCATTTTGGGATGCCATGAGAGCATGACCAAACACATTTTTCTGAGCTAAGATCAGATCCTCCTGAGTCATTCAGTCAACCATTCAGTTGGCCAAGTGGCTCTGACTCCTTCCTGTCTTTTCCAGTCCACGACAGTAACTCTACTGGACCAACACTCCCAGTTCAGGCCGAAATGTCTACTTTAATGAAGGGTTATTTGGCCTGTTACTGGCAGGAGGTACATTCCTGCAGTAACCGAGTTTCTTTACTCAGATGGTTCATTCGTGGAATTTACAAACATGAACTGGAATTAGAAAGTGAGTAATGGACTGTTTGTGGAGTTTCAGTTCATATTCTTCTCTGTATATATTTTTTATTAATAGTGCGAAACAGGAAATAGTATCTGCTAATTTGTACTGTTTGTTATCAGCACTAATATCAAAAATATGCCAAATAGGTTTGATGGATTCATATGTTACTCATTTTATATTATTTAGAAAAGATCAGAGATGATTTAAAACATCAGTATCTGTAAAATGTTTTCCATACATTTAAGATATAGTGAATTACTACTCGCCTTGAGTTCCAGACACTCTGTAACAGTTTTGTAGGTATTATTAAAAACCCTTATATCAATAGCACATTGTTTTTCAACAGGAAGTATCACAGTTACAATACAGTAGGTAAGCTCCAGATATGAAGCCACGCTC
>OMLP01004327.1:5771-30704 GCA_900302685.1 Spondyliosoma cantharus | reverse complement strand
TATATATTCATAGTAATAACATTTTATAATAACCACCCTTCATAAATTGCAAGGTTATAGTTAATACAATATTTAGTTAATAGTTATCACTGTTAACTAGCAACAAAATGCTTCATAAACCATTTATTAAGCATAATTTATAGTGATCATCCAAACAATGTTTACAGATGAACTACACTGTATTTATTAACCCTTTACAAATTACTAGATATAGTGATTAACTGTAAATCAGCTGTTAGTTAATGTTTAGTAATGCCTTAACCAATTTTAATGAATGTATCCTTAGTGCTACAATAAACGTCAGTCACTCAACAAATGGTAAGTAGAGACTGGTGTTAATGGTAATACTTAATAATGAGGGTACTTTATTTAACGTTAGTAAATGCATTAGTAAACATTAACTAACAGTTAATATGTCTAGTAATCTTGCAAAGGTCACATTTGGTGCAATTCATCAATCAAGGTTATTTGGATGGCCACTATGTTTCAAATGACTTTTCAATTGCTTGATAAATGGTTTGTAAAGCATGTCCCAGTTTGTTAACAGTAAATGGATGATTTACCTCAGTTTAATAAACTATAAATTTACTATTTGTTAATGAATGTCATTATAAAGTGTTACCACCATCAATTGAAGCCTGTGATGACGGTCATCTGCTCTCCAATCAGAGTTACTTTTCTGATGTAAATGCAGGCTTACTGTTATAACAGATCTACGGCTATATTTTGTCAGAAAATAAACTATAGCAAAATTGAATATTGGATCAGACCTGATGGACAGACGAACTCTTCAGTCATTCTTAGGATATCGTCATTTTCCTAATCAACCGACCCATGAACAGTAGACCTGATTGGTGAAGTAAAGTAGGGCAAATGAATGTCTTAACATCACATAAATATGCATACCATATCCACATATTATTAACATAAATATAACTTTGCTCTACAGTGGTGAGGTGTGATTCCTATTAAGCTATAATCATAAACATTACATACGCACATCAAACATGGATTTCTTGGATAACAGTTCCTCGTATGATAGCGGCAGTCACCTTGAAATGACACATCACAAATGCGCACATTTTGATTTTGCAGAGCAAAACACCCGCGGGCCTCAGAAAACAGTTTAATTTACCGTTTCCAGCTCTAAAATTTAACGAGGCACTTTTTCTAACTGGAGCAAATACATTAATAACTGTATTTTTAAAATCATCTTTAGGGTTTCCTTTACCAGTTTTTCCCCGCTGTGAGATAATCTGAGAGTGTGGTGCGTTGTTATGTCCCACCATATGTGTTTGTTATTTTTTCTCTCATTAACTCTGGGCTGGGGAGTAGGAGCCTGCAGTATCTCATGTTTTATTTATGGCGAAGATGTGTCGGCTCTGCTCGTCTTGCGCTCAGGCTTTTTGATCTTCTTTCATTAGAGGATGTTCAATATTTATCAGTGCAGTTTCCCCCCATTATTCCGCCCATGGATAGGTTCAACTCTTTTCCCACTTCACAGTCGGGCAACTGTCGTGGCTTTCTTTTGGCGCGCGTTTGCTACGGAAATTATACAGTTATCACTTCTGAAATGCTCTTTCTGTCAGAGAAGGGTGCCAGGGATCTCAAGAGCCTTTGACCAGATGGCTGTTGTATTATGTGAGGATTAGGGCTGGGTACTGAACTTCGGTTCTTTTATGGCACCGACCAAAATGCTTTGGTAGCACCGATTATCAAAATATGCCTCGTCTTTCGGTGCCAGGTTTCGGTTCCCAGAGGTTAAACACGTGATCAAGATCTGATAATGCTGCCTGTGATTGGCTGTAACGTTACACGTGATTGCGGCATGCAGGAAAAATACATACGTGGTTACCAGAGACGTTTTGTGGTTCCGCCCACAGACGGCTTCACGTGTGTCTGTGTTGTGAACTGTAGTTGTGTGTCGTCAAACCGGTTAAAAAATGCCACCGAGGTTAAAAACTTGGCTCCATTTTAGCAAGATTGATGCCAATAGTGCGCGATGCAATATATGCAAAAAACACGAGCACCCGACCGTGCACGGAATCATCTTAAGAGCAGAAAGTTCCTCCGTGCTGCCTGTGGACATTACAGAGCCCGAGCATGATTCAAAATCTACCACCTCCGGTGTGTAACGCTAACTTAAGATATTCGTGTGTAGCTTTATTTTATGGCTATGTAGCTAGCTAAATCAAAAGCTAAGTAGAGATTGACAGTGACAGATAAAGCTTAGCTTGTAAAGATGTGCTCACCAATTGGGTCGGCTGGTTAAACAGCTCACCTAACGTTCACGGTTATGTTTACCTTCTCCTCACAGTAGCCAGCAGTGGGCTTGTATGTGTCCTGAGAAAGCAGACATGTTGATTTTTCTGAAGAAAAACTGCTAAGTGAAAAGGTCCTCAGTATGTCACAGTGAGCATTAGACATTGACTTGTCACTTGTTTGCAAGTGTTCTTTTGCACTGGAAATTATTCGTTGTTTATTTTTTTCTGTAAGAAAACTGCTTGGAGTGGAAAACTACCAAAGCTGAAAAATAAAACTCAAGATGTGTACTGCAATGTGTTATGTAATTTTCTTTAGAATTCCTTAGAATTGATATTATGAAATTGGTATCGAAAATCGTTCAGGAACCGGTATCGAAGTGAAGGTATCAGTATCGGTACCGGTATCGAAAATTTTTGATTGATACCCAGCCCTAGTGAGGCTTGCTTTCACCTCTTTCTGAGTCCAGTCCACGTTTTGAATTGCATGTAACGAGAGAGAGAATAGCAAAACCACCAGACCCAATTTGGCCACATCTCTGAGTTCCATTCCCAAAAGTGTAATCAGATTATATGAACTAGTTTCCAACATATCCAGTGCAGTGAGTCATACAGTACCTTTGTGTATACAGTGCTATCTTATTCATATATTTCTTTATCTGAATGAGATATGTGCCGGTCATAAATTCATACTTTTAATCAGTTATGACACAACACATTTGGAGCAAAGTGATTGGGAATTATAGCTTGAAGTCGGTGATACAAGGGCAGCTTGTTTACTCTAACCTCGCCACCTCACATCCAGGCACCGACTGTGTCAGTGGTCCCTGCACCTCTCTTCTTTTTTTGTTTTTTTGCGGTGCCGTGAGGTTGCCTCTCATTGGTACGAGCTGTTGCTGGTCAGGCTGCCGTGTTAGCAATCAGACCCAGCTTGTCAGCCTGACAGCGGGGCCGTGTCTGACAGCCCGACTGAGGTCAAGCCTTTCAGCGTGTCGCTCCAGGGCCAAATGTAAAATTGCGACCCCGTGCAGGGATGTGAATGGAGTGCTTTATTCGCCTCTTTTTATCTGGAATGAAAAGAGTGACCATTACAGGAAGCCAAACTCTTGCGTGTGTTTTTTTGCTGTCTGTGAAGGGGACAAAAAGAATGACAAAACAGATGTGCAATGAAAGTACTGGACACAATGAACTGCACTTATTTCTGCCTTAATGCACCTACTACATGTGAAGTGAGTCTAGTTTGATTTGTCACCTTGACACAGAAGAACATTTTCAGCTCTAAAATAGTTTTCCTACACCACATTTCTTATTCAGCCTGATGACACATCATCATATCCTTGAGATGACAGTGAAATAGCACTGAGTGCTTATTAGTTGTGTGATGTTATTCAGAATAAATAGGTATATGTAGGCTGGGTATAGTTAAAAGAGTTACAAAACCCAATTATTGTTGGCAATGTACATTCCTGCAAACCACAGTAGGTTTTAATTTTACATTTCATAAATTAAAACTTCATGTTGCAACTTAACCTTTCTTTATGCTCAATTTTCAAATGCATATGACAGCGCTGTACTCTCACATACTGCACTGTACTCGGTTAGGGTTCATGTTTTGGCTTATCTGGTTGCATAGTAGTGTGTTGTATTTATCAGTTTTATATTTGTCCATTTAAAAAAAATAATAATAATAATTTTAACACATTGAAAACTTTTTCGAGATTAAATTTCCATCCAACACTATTCTGTTGCCACTAACACAGCATGAACATGTCCCCACGTCACATCAAGAATATCCAGTGGTTTCATACTTGCAAATGTGGGACAGTCGTCTCGCAACCACTACTATCCCCTCCACCTTCCGATGTAAAAGTCTGCTCATATTCATGCTGTTTTGCAGCAAACAAACATTTCCGATATTGTGTTCTTGCAGTTAAGCTGCAAAACCTTTTAGATTTTAGACCTTTTGTTTAATAGTAGGCGTGGCTTAATGGAGACAGCGCCACAATCAGCACTGCAAAGGGCACACATGAAGGTGTAATAAAGTAAAATAAGTAAATTAATTGAAATAGTCCATAGACAACAACTTGATTTCTGCATACTACGGTATGCCAATGGTCAAGGTGTGATTAACTATGATGGGTGGGGTTGGCTAAGCACCCAAAATTAATTAATTTAATTGGATAAATGTATGTATAATCACCTGGCTTCAGGATGAGTCAGCAATGATATTTTAACCCTTTACATGAAGAATAAAGAGGTATTTCGACATAAAAAGTACATAAAAATATTTATTTTTTCACATGCCTGATACAACCCTGATTTAAAAAAAATAACGGTTAAGCTCTTTAAACGTAAATAAAAACGGACTGCAATCATTTGCGTGTGTGTGTTTAATAGTTTAAAAAGGTTCCCCGAGCCAATGTAGCATTATCTTTCATATAATCATGTGTTTCGCAATGTGATCAACCTCGCTCCATCCTTGCTTGTGAACGACTGAGCCTCTCAAGGATGACCCTTTAACCCAATCATGATACTATCACCTACCAATGATGCTGTCCCAACTCGGTTTCTTGATTGATTAATTGTTTGGTTTGTAAGCAGGCACCATTGACTTTTGGTGCAGATCAGGATAAAAGGCACATAATCAGGAATTTGTTCTCAGTGTCTTTAACATCTTAAATTATTCTTAAGCGCTTCTGGGCAGTTTAACGAGTTACATAAGACTGTCAAGTTTGATATTAATTAGGCTTGAGGGGACTATCTTACTTAAGCTTTTCCCTCTGGGAAAGACCCTCATCAATGACTACAACTTTCCACTCTACATCTATTCGGTTACTTCCTTCAACACTTTATGCTCATGGACTCTGCCTACCGCCATGTTACTCTGCAGCTTTAAGTTGTAACCAAGGTCGGCCAAACTCCTTGGCGAATCATTGCTATACCACTTCTTCAACTGCTGGCCAGTGCACCTCGACAAAAAGAAGCCATCAGGAGCTAAGCAGCTGAACAATTTGGCATTTTGTCACTGAGCCAGGATTATACCATTTTCATTTTGACAGTGAGAGAGTCCCCGAGATTTTTATTTCTTGGCCTCGAGATCCCAGGAAAGACACTGAGACATGAAATGTGTATCCCACATCCCTTGTGCTTGTGGTGTAAAAAACAACCGTTACAGCACTGCACGTGGCCAAAAACTCAATTGGAATACCTTCTAATTAGTGTCTTAAAACTGTATTAAATTCTCAAAGAATATCAGAAATAAAACATCCCTCTGGTGTGTAGAAGTCTGTCCACCTGCCACATCAGCAGGTACGCATGCAAATGACTGAATGATCTTAGAATATTTTGCTCGCAGAGAGACGGGTGGTCTGAAGCAAAGCCGACTGCATGCCGTTAAACTTTCATGCTTACATAATCTCTAGCTGTAGCTCTTTGGAGGGAAAACGAGCACTCCAGAGGCTTCTGTCAGATTCTAAAGGCTTATAATAACAACTTGACGAGGTAGGGTGGCGTAGGTGGCTACAAAAAAAAGGGCCAGGACGTACGCTTCAATGCTGTTAATATATGGCTCTTCCTCTTCATATAGGAATGTTGCAGGCTGGATTCAAATGCTTTTTAACAACCTCTAAGAGTTGAGCAATGCACTTGTCAGTAAACGTGAAGAAGACTGCAAGATCAAAGCTTTAAATTAGGATATATGATCACACAGGAGGTCTCATCTCACTTCTTCTCAGTGACATACTGTAGAAGGTAAGTAGGAGATCAGCAGGGAAATTGAAAAAAAGCGTTTCTGCTACAGAAAGTAAAAAAATGAAAAATACAGTCTTGCCAGAGGACTTAAATCTCTCTGTCTCACTCATCCCTTCCCTTTCAAATGTTGAGGAGGAGTGGTAGCAGTACAAAGGGAGGCGAGACAGAAAAAAAAAAATAGATCCAGCTCTCTCAGCTCGGTGGGTCTCTGATGTCTTGAAAGACTTCTCTTGGATGTTCTCACAGCAACTCCTTTCCTTTGCGGCAAAACAGATTTGTTGATTACCCCCAGAGACGCAACTGTGCACCACGCAGGAGAAAGTCTCCTTCCCACATATTGCACGCGTCAGCTACTTTTTTTATTGCCGGGAAATGTTCACTTCTGGTTCGCGGGCCTCCAATTTTGTTTCTGAAAAGTTGGTGTCAGTTATGGTGAATTGGAAAGCTGAGTCTTTTCATCGAATCATCTTTATGGATTGCACCTGAGAATGCAATCTGGCAGCAAATCAAATACATGTGCAAGTTGAGACATTTCCATCTGCAGGTTCATTTAATCATGAGTGGAATGAAGTGGAATTCAAAAGGCATTTAATATATGCTTTCTTTTCATATTTGAACCGAATTAAAGATGAGCTGTTGTTTGACTTTTCATTGCTTTTTCAATGTGCAAGTATAAATCACGCAGCAGCTATTGTACACATTTTCCTGTGTTTCAAAACAGGGTAAAACTTATTGTGGACTTTTCCGTGAAGGTGTGTTTTCCCACAGTGCTTCAGATTTGTACCAGTAGCAATTCAAACTGCAATAGACAACTTTTTGCCTTAACTTATCTTATCTAGTAACACTAAGTGCACAGAAACAGGACACCGTCCATATCCTCGCTTTCACCAGGCTGGATTTCCGGAAGCATGTCTGATATTGTGCAACCAAAACAGGAAGAGACATTATTTTTTTATGGTAATAAAAACCTCAAACAACCCTGCTGATGGGGAAGGCAAAGAAGCTGACGAAGGCGATTCATAGAAACCGAGGTAAAACAAGAGTTTGAATGCCAGATTCACTCAATGGAGAGTGATCTAGTGTTGTGTAAAAGACTGTTACACTGGTGATATGTGTTTCCCGTTATCATTTTGATTTTTTTTTTTTCTTTGAGATCAGTAAGTAACAAAAGCCTGCCGACTTTTTGCTTTGGACAGTTGCCAGGCTGTTAGTTGCAGCCATATTGCTAAAGCTGTCTTTGCAAAACAGCTGCTTCAAGAGTAATAGGCTACCACAAGGAAACAGCTTGATGGAAAGTTGTCTATTTCTGCTTTAACAAGTCTGTCCCTTTACCATTTTCATTTGGGAGGACTCATATCTATGTGTGTAGCCCACTGGGAAACTGGAAGGGCCCTATCCCAGGTTGCTAACATTATTACAGATTGTTGATGTCATGTCAGTAAAGTCAGTGTTTTCTCCAGGGCTTTATGGGCACCAAAAAAGTCTAAACGGGTGTTTGCAACATGGCAACTGTCCCAATCCCAATTTGCCCTAGAAACCACAGTCTTAGTTGTTTAGATAAGTATGAATAAGTGGGCAGGGTAAGTTACTTACTGATCGAGTAGAAGCAGACACAACACCAGCGCTCTCCATTGAGTGAATTCCTGTCCTTTTGTTTTACCTCGGTTTCTATCATTCTACCTCTTCACATTCTTTGTCTTTTCTATCAGCAGGGTTTTTTTCTTTTGCAGTGTGACTTTTCACAGTTATTCCAGTTCTTCCACCGTTACCTGGGGATAGTGATCGGGGAAAGCAATGCTGCTTCCTGTTTTTACATGACCTTAATTCTACATGAAAATGCAGCCCCGTGGCAAATTGAATAGCATAGTGGAATTAAGGTTTATAGGGAACCAATCTGTCATTTTGTTCAGCTGTTATACTGTGCAATCAGTATTTACCTCAGAACGATAACGATAGCACAGAAGTTGGCTATTTGCCGGTGTAATGCTCTGGCTGGATGAAGAGTGAAGTGTAAGAAGGTGCAGTTTTAACAGACATTATTTTACAGCTCTTTTAGTTTAATTTAATTTTGAGGTCAGCTTGAGAAACGGCTTGTTATCTATTAGCTGCTCGAATACGTACATACATAGTTTCAAATGGGATTTCATTGACTTAATCAGAACAGACAAGGCCTTTTCCGTCTTCATCTGCTAACACACGCATGCACACACACCGATCTGTATTGTTTTCAGTACTGCCTCTCGTCCACTCAGCAAGCCGAAGAGGGGTCATATGGAATCTAATGAAACAGCAATTTCATGTGACAAATTGAGTCTTGATACCAAAAATTCAATTTAAGCGTGAGGAGGCTACCATAGCTGAATGTCTACAGATGATTATGCCATTTCTCTAGTAACCCATGAGACCCAGTTGATGTGATTGGATTTGAAGAAGCGCAGATATGCATGCTGGTAGACGTACTGTGTTATTCAGTCATATGTAACTTGAGAATGTGTTTTATTGGACTTTATTGGGTGCTTTCGGCATGGTATGTCTTTCCTCAGCATGTTAGTGTCATCGCACAAGTATATGTGGATTATTATGTATTTGTAAAATTGCCTGAATATAAGTTGATCCTAAGACTTATTACACAATAATCCCTTTTGATTAAATCAAGAGCCACTATGATGAGGCACTAGACTTGATAAGAAGCTGTAGAGGGCTCTACAAACTCAAGTAATATCAGAATGTTAGGATGTGAATTAGGATGCATGCTAGCGTTTCTGTTTTTCGGGTTATTTTCCCAATTGGGTGACCCAAATAACTTAATCTCGTTTGATTCCAAATCATGACTTTTACCAAGATGGCAAGTTATGACTTTATATCTTTATGTAGCAACTTTAAGTTTGCTTAGGTTCAATTTCTCTTGTCATAAAGCTGTGTTTATGATCTGGGGGGTTTCAGGCAAAAATAAACACTTGGTTAATGTTTTGGCTTAAAATACCTGTTTTGGTCACCACAAACATGGTTAGAGACGTCCCGACGTGAACACCGCCAGAAATTGTCTTGCCAAAAGTGTGGTGTCCAGTGGTGTCATGTTTGTAAATGTCGAAACACAAACTCAAATAAAAGTCAGGTCATTGACGCGCAATGTGTGTGTTATGTGACACGTTTAGTAGACTTATATTAGTAGTAGTCAATATGGAACGCAGCCCATGACACAGACAAATTTGAACATATCTGTTGTTTGCAGAAATGTTAACTGCTTACATATTATCCTGAAGACTGGGCTGTATTAACACTTTCATGATGGAACATTAGGGTTAGGGTTAAGTGCAATTTCTTTGTGAGCTCTTGCCTGACCAAGATGATAAAACATTCCGTTACAGTTATTCACGAAAATAACCACATAACGACTGTGCAATCAGGGTAATAGGGTGTCATATTGCGTCATAGAGGATAATCAAATCACAGAAGTTTAAGTGGGAGTGAAGCACAGATGGGGCCCATTCATGCATTCACATGCAAAGGTTACCATAATGCATTGAAATCATCCACTTATATTACAGTTCTATAATGGCATAATACAATGAAATAGCCCGGACCTTCTCAACTGATCGGCTCAGCTGAGCCTAGGACACAGGGATGGGCAGGCAGACATGGATCAAAGTCTCATAAATTATGAATTGTTTAAAACACATGCTATTTCTTGCTGCTATCCTTGGCTTCCGAATGCATACATTGCACTGGACCTTTACACTTCTGTCATTTTCTTTGATCAAGTCAGAGTATCGGGAGTATAACCATTTCAGAGATGTAGAGTCTGGCTCTAACACACTGGTGGAGGTGGTGTGGTTTGGATAAATTCATTACTTTCGCAACTGTTATTACATTACCCCAACCCTGATCGTAAAACACAGAAGTCAAATGTGTAGAAATAACTGAGTAACAGTTAAAAAGGGAGACACCTTGCACCTGGTGATAAGTTCTACTCGATCAATAAACGCATTCTGAGCTAAAAACTGTAGCCGTCAGGGAAGGACTTTTGCAGAGATTAAACCTGTGATCCTTTGCCTTGAGCTCCTCTGGGACCTCCTCTCTCCTCATGTCCTCCAAGATATATTGAAGGGATTGGAAGATGTTCACCGATGGCAGACCTCGATCAATTTTCGGGTCATGGCCCAAGAACAGAAGAGCAAAATCAGAATAGTTTGAGTGTATGTATGATGTAATATGATGACGCATGTCTATCCCCACCCCATCCTCATGGCACAAGGAGTTACCGAATGGCTAATAGAGATCGAGATACTTGCAGAATCTGTGTCAAGGAGCACTGAAGCTATTGTGGAAGATCGTGGTGACCCAGCACCTTCCGAAGACACTCATCCTGACATCTAGTGTCGTGCTTGGGTACACTCTCTCTGTATAAATCCTTGCTGAGGCAGGAGCTTGACACCGCTCCAGCATACATTTTGAGGAAGTCATCCCAGACTCACTTTTGTCCCCAACAGTTTCCAATCAATCTGACCTTAAATTGAAGGAAGGAGTCCTGGGAGAGCAATCAAATTCCCCACAGAAAAACGCCATTGGACAGGCCCAGTTCCTGCGAGATGACAGCACCAACCACTGAGCCACCACCCGCTGTTAAAGAGTCAAATAACTTCTAAATCATTGTGGCCTCAACACCTCAAGACTTCTACTGTCCTTTTGTATTTCCTACTGACACAGCAGATAGGCAATCCAACAGTCTCCCCCGTGTGGAGTAAAACTCACTGCACATTTTAAAGCACTTTAAAGAATAGGTGAACTGACCGACCTCCACCTCCACAATTAGTTTTGCCTGATGCAGCTCTCCCTCGTATTGATCCAGACTGTGTAGCGCAGGCGGAGAGGGAGTGGATGAATGGCTTTTCCCTGCTTACTCGTCCTGATCTCTGTAACCGTGTTTGGCCTGGTGCTTTTCTGCATTTACATCGCAGATTTGTCAATAAACATAACCTATACATACGCTTCCTTTTTCACATTTTCCCAAGGATAAACACATATTTTACAAACTATACATGCCATATCACGCTGAGTGCCCTGGGGCTATTCTTTTGTCTAACACCTATCCTACATTTTTCACACTCGTCTGGCTTCCTTGCTTTAAATCCTTGCAAAGCACACAACACTTTCACATCCTCCTCTCGGCTGTTTATCCGGTCTCTTTTAATTGCATATTTTATTCAGCAATTTTCTACGTTTTGCCACAACACAGTGCAAGCACAGCACTCTGTCTTCAGTGGTAGATTCACCCTTCCACCCCAGCACCTATAAAGTACTAATGCTCTTGTTGTAATGTCGCCAAGCAAACAGTGCATTAAGTCAGCGTGATTCTTGTGGCAGTTTCTTGTTTGCATCAGCTCTAAGATGAAAATAAATTGTAGTCCTAGAGATACAAAAAAGCAGAATGTAGCTGCACACATTTAGTCTGACATTTGTGAGTTGTTAGTGAGTCACACAATTAATAGAGAAAACATCATTTTATGCATGCAATTATTCTGAACTTCTGTTCTTTCCTTCCTTTAGGCCAGAACAAGTGCCTCTTATCTTGTCAATAAAAAGTAGAGGGAAATAAACACCCTATGATCAGAAAAATAAACATGTTCAATGTTCATGTCGACATTTGTGTCTCTGCATTAAGGTTTTTCAGAAAGTTGGTTATGTAAATGTGTTAAGTGTCACTATGAATTGATGTTATAAAGAACTTGCATTAGTCTGCTTTATGTCCAGGATTGTTTGTATGATTTTGGGCGAAGCCATGAGTTTTATTTCCCCTGCCTCAGTCTGAGAACATTAAGTCAGTTGCATTTGATACACGTATGAAACCTCAGTAATATTCTGATTGAATGACATATTTAGACTCGGGCCACTGATGAGGAAAGTGCCGGGATGATGACAAAAGCCCTACAGTCCCGTAATCACCTTTGATGAGAAGACCTCTTCAGATGGCCTGAGAGGATTATGGCTTCTCTTTATGGACTCATTCCGTACAAATGAATGTTGGAACATGAGGCAGTGATCGAGTGGGCGCTTCAGATCTAATGTGGATTCTGATTTGACGTAAAACATAAATGTTGCTTTATAAGAAAGATCAAAATATCAGCATCTCATTGACACCCTTATAGCTAGGAGTTGTATTTATTCAAATGCTCTATCTTAAACGCTCCACTCTACAAGGGAGCAATGGCCATAATCACACAGTATCTAATCGTACCATTAGAAGATCTCCTAAATGGCACTAAAGGTTCCAAGTGAAGAGTTTCCTCTTTAGATCAATTAATGAAGCTGCTGTGAGCAACTTCCTCTAATGGAAGATGTCCATACTAAGACAAAGGGCAGGGTTGACTTCTTTGCTATTGATAGCATTTTCACTAATGCACTCCACTGCCTGACAAATGGTTGGTCATTTATAAAACCACCAACATTAAATTAGGAGAATTTGTAATTTTACGCAGGTCCTGGTTATGCATGGATGTTGAGACACTTTCCCAAACCAGGGGAGCTACCGGGCCACAGGCCTCTTCAGCAGATGTGGCACAGTGAAAATTATTTGCTAATTCTTGAGATATTGGTGGTGATGGAAGCTTGGTGCCACAGTGGGTTGGCGGCTAAACAGACAATAGCCACGTTTCTATCCAAATGTATCACAAATGTTAAATCAATTTCAAGAACATCAGAAATACTACCTTTATGTGATCATCAACAATCATCAACGATTATACGACTTTTCATATGGAAAGCCATTGTTTCTACCTTTGCAGAAGACATGGGCACAGCAAGGTGGTATACTTATAAGAGCCCAAGTCAAATGTCATGTGGTGAAATACAATGTATAAAACACAATGGACCTGTGATATTTATGTTTGTTTCATGTTTTATATTAAGGATGGTTACATTGCACCTATATGGAGGGATACAGAGATCGTTTTTAATCTGATGTCTGTTTTTTTTTTTTGTCTTTTCTTATTGGGCGGAAACAGCTGATTGGTAATGTGAGTTAACGTTTGCGACAACAGGACTTCCATGGAAAAATGTCTCCATCCATTTGGTTGCGATCACACAAAGTCTCCGACCATCCTTTTCTAGAACAACATGGTCAGAATGAGTGTATATTTTGGTTGTGGGTTTTACACAGTTTCTGCAATGCAAAATTCCAATCAGGTGGGGGGTCATGATACAAAAACTTATAAAATGGGGATCAGTGGTCTAATTTGTTTCGATCTAACATTTGAGGACTAAATGGAAGGATACATGCTTGATATCCAAGCTGACAGGCCCCGATCAGTTACCTAGAGAAAAACAAAAATGTGCAGCTGTTCGTATCTCCCCTTCTATTCTCGGAACTGCTGCCATAAGTGGTGGTTTTCTGATGGAAGGTTAATATGTATGTGAGAATGTTTCAGGTATTTGTTATTATTATTATCATTATTATTATTATTACACGTCATCATAGCCAGTGGCATTGGTTTTAAAGCTTGTTATGTTGTGTGCCTAGAATCTGAAGCCTGAGTGTTCTGCAGTGAAACTGGATGTTAGCAACAGCAACAGCTGAACAAAACACTTTGCAGGGGGTCTTTGTAACAGAAGAGGAAGTGCGTATCATTTGTTGTTTTCTTTCTTTGGGGTTTGTTCTGTTTCGTTTTGGAATTCATATTTGTCTACTTCAGCTCCGTGGTGCAACATTTAGCAAGTAGCACCAGCAGGCATCGATGGAAATAATAGCCTAGCTGATTGGCATTCAAGGAGATTCCTCAATTTAGTCATGACAAGTGTGTTACAAACAAGCGGGCGAAGCGCAACAACCAAAATGGATGTGACATTTGTTTTTTTTGTTGTTGCTGTGTGCACACATGCATCTTTTTGAGCTTGGCTGTCAGTTTGTGTTGGTGTCAGGTACGGGGCGACATCTTAAAACAAATATGAACATTCATGCAGAGAATGAAATGCGTTCGGGAGTCGAGCCTCCGGTGTGAACACAGCAGAATGATGCTTTTCTTCATGGCTATGTTTATTTGTGTGGGGTTTTGATCTGACTAGCTCAATACTTGGACTCCTAATGGCACATGCGGCTCCCTTATCAGTGCTCGACGGAAAGGATTAAGCCTAATTTAATGGTTGTAGAACTGATTTGCTGGCATCATTGGCTAGAGGTGTAATCTGATTGGAAATACAGTGCTTAACCAAGGGGAAACAGTCAATATCCAAACACTTATTTTTTCAGCTATGCATAATACCAATGAGAAAACCTTTCTTATTAATGTCTCTCAAGTGCTGACCGAGCTGGCCAGGGACATGTTGAAATTCAGCATTTCTTTCTGTTGCACCTATAGAGTTATTTATGTTGAATATTGGCAGTATTGGCAGTAAAATACTTACAGGCCAGCCCAACATACATAACACATATGCCCAAGGTCAGTTACTTGGACAATAAACCAATGAACAAATGCCTCTACAGGGTATAATCAAACTGAAATGTGCTCCTACAAGCCCAAGTGAAATACAATGTCAAAACTGAAGGTGTATGAGGCTTGGGTTTCAAGGGCTTCAAGAATAAACACAACATTTCCTCACTAGATTGACGTGGGGTATTTTGAAAATCAGCCCAAATCAGAGAAAGATAGCAAGTCAAAAACAATGGGACTGTTACAGAATTATGAATTTTATGTCAGACTTATGCTGTGTTTATGATTTAGGTTTAGTCACAAAAAACACTTTGTTTGGGCTAAGGAAAATACTGTTTTGGCTTACTGGTTCTCCCGCCTCAAACAAAGAAAGAAATTGTCTCAAAAGTTATTTCAAAAATATCTGTTTTTTTTGTTGCTGGAAAATGTCCTGACAGCTTGTTAAAAATATATAGTGGTAATTACTCCACGCTTATAAATATTGAAACCGTATCAAACAATGGTCTCCAGTGTGGGTTCTCAAATGATCTAGTGGTTTCGCAATTACAAGTATTGAAACACAGTCTCAAACTGTGGTCTCTTGTGCAGTTCCTCATTAAGATATCCAGTTATTTCACGCGTACAAAAGTAAAGTTGCTTTCTTTAGCACTGGTCTCTCTTTAACACATCTGCGCTGCATCCATCCGTATGTTGGATTCATGTGAATGTGAAATCTCAAGACTCAAGAATTAATTGATTTTGATGGTCAAAGGTCAAAGTCGCTGCGACTTCCCAAAACATTTTTTTTTTTTGCAAAAAAATAACACCTTATTTTTAAGAAATAGCAAGAATTAGACAGTCGCTCCGCTTACTGCTGCTCACTATACTCTCTTATGTAGTCGTCCTTGGCTATAGCAACTGGCTCTCTTTAGCAAGTAGCTCAGTTAGACATGGTGCTAAGTCGCCCCTATTTCCCATTGATCAAATTTAAGATCAAAAGGTCAACCGTCAACTTGACCTCATACTGTATTGTTTTATTGCCATTATTCAACACCACAACTCAGGAACAGGAGGGCAGATTGTGACCATGTCACCGGAATTATACATATCAATACAGTGAGGCAGTGATTTCAGTTTGTTGATTAAATCATTATGACCTTTTGGTGATTTTTCTTTTGAAAGTTGCTTTTTTTTTTTCCTTTACCCAGTGACGCATTGATTTCATATCGGAGCTACCAGGTAACACATTATGCCGTGTGTGTGTGCAGAGAGAAAAAAAAAAAAAAAACACTTCAGGCTACTTTGCCCAATCTGGAGGTAAGCCAAGGTTCCTCAGCTGTGTTGGGACCTTGACTAAGTGCACGGAGAAATCCAGAAGCAGTGAGACAGGGGTGATGTAAACGGAAAAAGTAGCATTGAAAAGAGGATCGGAGGTGAAGTGTAAAATCGCTGTAATTACGCTTTGATATTAAATTACCATGTATAATTGAAATAAAGTTAGCACCGCAATCTTCTCCCTTAATAGCAGCTATATTGCTGCGGTTCTATTAAATAACCTGCTAGTTATTGCCCGCGCTGTGTGGGATTAGACGTCAGACCATCATTAGAAAACACATTTACTCATCACTTTCCATATTAGATCCAGGCTACGCACACACACACACACTTACACACACTATGGTTTTAATTACAGCCTAGTACTTCCTCTCCGTGCTCTTATGTGCAGCACGTCATTTAGTTAGCACAGGATCTAACCTGCAGTGAGGTGAGTCAGACACAACCGAAAATGACTTTACTTTGTTAGTTGGGATTGAAACTGTTGTAAACAATACAATTGCATTGGGTGGTTAATTATATTGCTGACCCTACTGTATTAACTAGTGAAGAGCTAACACATGTCACCAGACTAAACCGATACTGACAGATGATTTGGTTGTAGAATTGATTTTGAAAGCCACCATGGTTTAATGGTAATCAGTGAACAATTATTATTTATGAACAAATATTCAGATACATTATAATATGAGTTATAGTAGTGTGGTGTGCTGTCTTTGGGCACTCTCATCCTAAAAGGCTTTGTCCGGTGGTGATTTGTAAATTGACTTCACTGTACTTGAGTATTGTCCTGACATAAAGACCCTCCCCTTAAAGTTGTAGTCTGTAACTATTTTTTGGTTATATTTGCTAAAATTGTCATTATGATCTGACAGTAGAATAAGATACAGGTCAGCTGTGTAAAAATCCACTGTCTGTAGCTCCACCCAGTGGCCCTAATTTGATTTGCAATAATCCACCGCTCCTGGCTCAATACAACCAATCATGGCCAAATGGAGTGTGTGAGAAGTGTCAATCACTCTCGTGCATACACTGCTGGCAACCCCCCTCTCTCGCGAAGCCAGGCAGTGCCCCTCCCCGGCGCAGTGCCTGCTCTTACCTGGTTAGATACATTCATGCCCAAACTGTATGCAATGGCAGAGACTGGCTTTTCTTTTGATATGTTTAATTCTATGTTGTAACCACAATGCTATGGTGGTAGGGGGTTACAGTAATAATCGCAATAGCGCATATGGCCGTACGATGTTGAAGTCGAGCTATACAGCTTGTTGCTAAATCTAGCTTGTTAGCTTGTATGCTAACTCCGGTGTTTAGCTTTGTCTTTATGGCTACTGGTTAGCAAAAATATCTTTCAAGTGACTGGGCAGTTATAACATTTGTTTGTGTCCTGTACGCTCTGAAGTGGTTGAATTGGTTTAGAGAAATAACGTTACTCATGCTTCAGAAAGGCAGCATGGTGTTGCCACGGGTAATGATTCCATGGAACTCCGTCTACCGCGATGTGAGGAATATTGTTTGTTACTCAGGATGTTTACAGTGATCAGCATGAGGCACTCGTCAATGTAATTTAGTTGTGTTGGTCAGAAATAGAACAATCAGGGCTTATGTTGTTGTTGTTATTTTGAATGCGCCATCTTGGTTATCTGGCGTCCTCTGTTACCGTGATTACAAGCCTGCTCCTGCACAGCAGGCTCCTCTGTGGGGAGGGGCTTTGAAGGCAGGGAGCAAGAAGGAGGGACCTGGGAGCTGTGCTCATTGAAGTTCACTTTTTCCTCAAAACTCCAGACTGCAGCTTTAAGTGTCAGTATCACAAAATTGTTAAGCTGAAGTTTGGCTAGCATTAGCCACTGCAGGCTACTGGTCACACCAGCCCAAGTTTTGCAGGAAATCAAGTTTTTAATATATAAAAAGGGTTATTTCATTTTGTAAAGTCATCCAATTTCATATTTATTAATATTTATCTTGTATCTTGATTTCATTGTATGTGAGTTCATACCTACATCATTAGATTTAAAGGGAAACTAATGTATTTTTAAGTTGACTAAATTGATTAGACAGCTTCTATATAGTTATTACTACTTACTTTGTAGTTTACACACAATGTCACATGTTATGTGCTACATCATAACATAGACGTGACATATATGTAACGAGATATGCACGCACCCCACATCCAAGCATAGAAAAGTAAAAAAAAAAAAATAGGTTTCTGGTTCCAAACATGGCACCATCACACTGTACCATCAACATTATTTAGAAGCTATTATTTTCGGTATAAAAAGTTACATAATATTGCTTTAATGCATCTGTAATTATAGTCAATTCATGATGTATACTCAAACAGAACCAAATGACAACCCACACAACTTTATCCTTCAGACTTTAAGTGTCTCATACTGTATAGGTGATTAATGTGTTACTTTTAACAGCATGTTCTATACTGTTGTATGTTTACTTTTACTTAATGGAGAATCTTGATGCTTGTTTTGCCACTGAGATTGCACACAGCAAAATGGTGAAAAAAACAACAAAAAAAACAGCAATCATGGGAAAAATAGTCCGACAACAACCCTGCTCAACTTTCTGAACCATTTTAATATGATTTGTGATGCTCTTTGAAATCACTGTAGGCCCAAACATTTTTCTTTGTTGTTTTGATGGCTTTGATACCACCCCTGTTGTTTTGGGGTGTATTTTGTTGCTCTTTTACAATATATTTGTTTAAATTATGGTTATGGAAGGAAAGGAAAATGCTTACATTTGCAAGTTTTGTTTGACTCTTTAAGAATCTAAGTGAATTTATGTAGCCAAAGAGTGGCTTTACATTAGAGGCAATCTGGAGGGGATAATTTCACACACAAAAAAAGGGAAAAGGAAAATGCTTGCAAGCTGTAAAAATTGTGCATATGGCCATAAAGCACAGCACAGTGCCTGTGATGTACAGTGTGCATCTGGACAGGCAGCTTCTAGAAATGACTTGTGCAGTCTATACAACTATACACTAATTGTCATGTTTTGAGAAATATGAATTATATCAAAAGACCGGGTGACCACATGCATAATTTCTCTTTTTGTGCAAATGTTGATGACTGCTTTCAAGTTGAGAGCTGGGCTGGTGGTCCGCAGTCAGAACCTCTGACCTACCCTGAGGAAATGTAGAAATAATCAAAGAGATGTTGCATAATATGTCGAATGGCCAGAACTTGTGGACTCAGAGCATACATTTATAGTAATTCATCACAATGGCAGAACCTTGTTTTCCATTTCTGCACCTCTGCCCTGCAAAAGACGTGCGATTCTGTCAGAATAAGTGACTTTATCTCGGCTGTGCGCAACCTGCCGTCCTCCAAGGAACAAACCTGGAACAAAAATGGGAGTGCTGGTAAGCCACGCTTGCCAGCAGTGAATCCAGCATGAAAATTTCATTGAACGAAGCACAGCACAGGCTGCCTGACAGTGTTTATTCTTTTCAGACATATACATTTTTTAACTTGCCTCGAGCCAGCAGAATACTTAACAAATTGGGGAGTCTGTTTTCGCTGATGGTGTGTTTTTTTTTAATACAGTCTTAAGAGTTTAAAAAGGGTGTAAAACATACGCGATGTATGCATTTTTCATACAGAATATATTGCTGTTCATAATATACTTCACTATATATCAAAAGGGTCGAAGTGCACAGTGGATTAGCTGTAACTTCATTGTGTGGTTTCTTACTGTGTTGATAAGAAAATCTATATGGCTGGAATTCCAGCAGGTAAATGATTTATAAGAATTGACAAGGAGATATTCCAATACACCTGTTTCTTTTTCAACACAAACGCAACGGGAAATTGTCCTGAAGTCTCCTTGAAAATTCGCCATTGGGGTCACTTCATACTATAAAATATCTGCTTGTATCACTCTCACAAATGTTTCCTCGAACTGCTTCCACATACCAAGATACAAACCAGGTTTTAAACATGTAATGTGAATGTGATATTACATGTTTTGTATATCAATATGGTAGTTACCTATGACAAGAACATTTTTTTACGGTCTTGTTCAGAATCATTCAAAGTTAAAGAGTAGCGCAGATCGACATTGTATGGCAACACTTTAACCAATGCACATTCCTTGAAGATATCTTTGTTCCCAACAGCATATTTCTACTGTTTAAACTACCATCAAGACACTGGATTTAATGATTTCTGCTTTCATACCTTACAGTAGTTATAAAATCCAGTCTTATAAATCATGAAGCATTTCTGGCAGCTGATCAGCCTTAAAGCCCATTTATCTACCACACAAGCTAGACTTAAAGATCTTCTGAAGTATAATTCTGAAACACGAACGCCTTGGATGTTTTAGAACACACTGGTCTAAACTTTAGTTTGAAGGAAGAGTTTGACATTTTGGGAAGTACTCCAATTTGCTTTATTGCAAAGAGTTGGACAAGATTGATATCAATCATGTCTGTGTGCTAGACTATGAAGTAGTAGCCTGAAACTAGATAACTGAGTTTTTCATTGAGACAGAAAAAAAGAGGTAACCAGCAACGGTCTAACAAAACCAACTAGATCTAACGCACAATCCCTCATGTGTTCAGTGTACACAAAAAACAAAGTATATCATCATCAATGAGGAAAGAGCAGATTGCATGACCTTGAACCATGGTTTATATTCTCATGCCATTTTGTTAACAATGTGGCTTTGTCATGAAATAAGAAGTATCCATGCCATACAAATGGCAATCACAGGACAATAGTAAAGACTAAAAAGATTACTAATTTTAACTTTTTACTTGTGAGAGGAAGAATGTGTGCAAAATGTTGCATATTTCACTTTACCATACCTTGCCCTAACCCTAATCCAACGACTAATGGGAAGATAAACAGATTGTGATTTAACACAAAACTCGCAAGGGGAACACACTCAGGATATATGAGCTGATTGCTAGCAAATGCTTGTGATATATGCTAGCCGACTAGCTAGCTATTGTTTTGGAATTAATTTAGCAAAAGAAATTTAATAGGAGAGACCTCAAGTCAATGATTCAGTAATTGTTATCCAGCCATATGCATGTAAAGATAGCTAGCAGTAGCCAGTATAAGCTACTGGTCATACCAGACTAAGTATGAATGTAGCAGCCAAACCCATGAGCCTAATAAAGTCACAAGGGTTTGGTTAACTGATTCTGATTTAAATTTTGAATTATAAGATGAAGAATGTGTATAAAATGTAAGATAGTGTCACTTTACCCTACCCTAACGCTAACCCAATGACTAATGGGTACATTAAGAGATCATAACTTAACTCAAATATTGCGAGGGGCAATACTCAGGATATATGGGCTGATTGCGAGCTAGAAAATATATGTGAGCTATTTATTGTTTTGGACATAATTTAGTATAGTATTGCTCAGACAATAACCATTCATAATATTATCTGTATGGCTTGTTCTTATCAAAAATAAAACAACAAACGAACCTAAGCCACTGAGGGGCTGCTGTACCGGTACTTGTAGTTGACGCGTTGTCTTCCGGGTCCAATGAATGAATGAAACACTTGAGCGTCGTATGCAGTCACCAAACGTTTATTCATGCCGTTGCGCTCTTAACAAATAAGTGACCGCAGCCGAACTGTGCACACTCTTACATTAACTCTGTCACTGTAATGCAAATTCAAACTAAGGGCTCACATGTTTGCCACAACGCAACGATAAGACGACGACGACGACGACGACGATGACGGTCAAAAACCGTGTGCTTCCACCGTCAGCAGCACACCTGCTGAGTAATTACCTGTGGCTCTATTTAACAATTTCCTGCACCCACAGTACAGAGCCCCACCTATTGTGGCATTCAGGTATTACATCAAACCAAAAAATGGCTAAAACATTATCATTTTCATAACATTTTACAAAAACTGTGACAATTGAATATTGGGGATATGGCCCCCCAATTTACATTCCTGCATTCAGACTTCTTTCGTCAACCTAGGCAGTGACACTGATGCCAGGCACTGAAAATAATAACTGTTTGCCTGATCTTGTCGTTGAATTGATTCCTGTTGGAGAATATGAATGACAAAAAAAAAACAAAAAAAAAAAACAATATTTGCCACGCTATAGATTGCATACATAAATCCATTGCTTAGTAACCTTCCCACCAGAGGCTCAACCCTTTCAATCAGGGCCTGCCCCTGTTGACAGAAAGGATTGAGAAGCCATGGCTTCAATCATGCCTCCAGGTGACGCTGTTTGTAGGGAGAAGAAAAAAACAAAAAAACAAATTAGCATCTGTCAGAGGTTGTCAGACAGAGAGCAACAATACTGGGTCAACAGCTGCCGGGGATTTGATTAAAGTGGCTGCTGAGTAAATTCAAAAAGCCTAAAAAAAAATAGACTGCAACTCAATTAGAAATGCATTACCAACAGATCACTTCTGTCCTGGATGCTGACAAAATAATTTGCAGACCATTGACAGAGTTATTCTTATTCTGTTTGAGCTACAGTATTTATTACAATTTGTTTTAAATCTGAATGACAAAAAGCAGTGCTCATCCGGCTTTGAAAGTGCACATAATTGCTAGTTTTTACTTTGGAAATGTGACTCATGAAAGCATTCTTTTTGTTGAATTCTGAAGCTGGTCAAAGTAAAAGCAGAACAACATTTTTTGGGATAGAGTCTTTGCTTTACAGGCAGTTGTGATCCTATAAATACTGCTTCAAAGAGACTGACGGACAGTGAAGGCACCGGCCTTAATATACATCCTTGTCACCAACCTTACTACTCGCCATCAAATCCATACTTACCCATTTGGATGGAGAGCAGGCGCCGTGACTTATCGGGGTCCCTGCTGAAGGCGATGCTTATGGTGACTGATGTCCGGGACCCACGCCTGGCTGGTCACTCTTGAGAGCCTTCTGTCTCGCCGTTGTTATGTATCCGTTCTCTGACCCCCCCCCCCCTTCTCAGTTTCAGCGATCGGAGGTCATCAGGGGAACTGTCGGCATGCAATTTCACACCAAAAGAATTGCAGCATGCGGTTGCAGGGAGACAAGCAAATGGAGTGTCCTGCCAAAAACAACGAGACCATATGCTACTTCAAGTGCAGATTTTCATGTATCTGCTTGAATTTATACACTTCTAGTGCTGTTAGAACTCAGGGAGTTCAGAGTTTCCTTATGCTGCAACACTTCCGAGACCATCCGGAGTTAGGATTCAAGCCGTAACGAACGTCTAATCGATAACACAACAGGCTGCATTTTAAGATTCTGTGTTCTTGAGATATGTAACTAATGATTGGTTTGTAGTGTAGACTAACTGAGCTTCTAGGCATGCTCATGTACTCTGGTTTTCCAGATATTAACCAATACATATACATAACATGTAAGTAACTCCAGCCTCACACCTATTAATATATTTCAAAGACAGACCATGTTGCAGTGAACATTATATATTAAAACATTTATAAGATGATAATTAATACTCAGGCTTACATGCTACAGCATTCGATTGATGTCAGGTAATGTTATGCTTTGCTGAAGGCCCACTGTCGCTGTTGAATGTTAACATCTAGAAGCTGGCCCCAGAAGTGGAAAACACTTCAGTTCCAATTCTCCTCTGGAGAAAAAGCGACAGTGAATCACTTTAAACTGTAGCAGTGACGAATGCAAATAGATGAGGAGTGAGTGCGATCAATAAACGACACCCCGAGTCACAACAGGGTCAGTCACATCAAGGTCATGTTCCCGGGCTTTCTTTTGATTTGGTCAGTGTCGGAGGATTGATGTGTAGAATAGCATCGTATAACAAGATGTGACCTTTACAGTTTGTTACAGGACTTCAGTTCAGTCCTCCAAAGGGCAGTTGAGTGAAAGAAGTAGAGACAAAGTATAATGTTTCATGACAAAACTTCAGGCGTCAACACAATATCCTCTTACCTGAGTGGCTGAATAGGTCAATTGGCAATGATTCCATAGGCAACATGACCATTGCAGCGTACCAGCGACATGCTTTCCCCGTGCACCGGTTAGGGTCAGGTAACCAAAACTTTTTTTAAGACCATCCAGAAGTATCTGCTGATGTACCACACAGCAGCTTAATTCCTCAGGCTGTGAGACTCCTTAATATATGAGTGTAGTTTAGTGGAGGACGGGACCCTCACAATTAAAAAAAGAACAAATGTGGATAGGCATGTTTTGCCAATCTGTACAACTTTTTTTCTCAATTTCACAGACACAATAAGTGTAGGATAAAAACAAAAAAAATAGGTAATCGTATTATTTTTGACATCACAGAACAAAACCTGTTACTTCCGTGTACACACATCTTTTAATATGTGATGAAAAACGTCAGGTATAATGCTGATAGACACTTTCTGACTAATAGAGTTTGCTTTACTGCACCTTGTGCATATCAGAATCCAGGGCTCTCTCCAGAGATAGAAAAAAAAAAAATCTAGGAAGCAAGCCAGACAGATTTTTTAAAATAAATTGAATCAGATATTCAGGGGATATATCAGAGCCCCAAACATGATAACACAATTTTGGACAAAGCAGAGCTCCAGACAGACAATGAATAAAGACATAGCGATTACTTCGCTGTCGCCCCCTCCACCTTCACTTTGGGTTTCATCTCGAGACTCCTGATGAGAGAATATGCACACAGTATGCTAAGAATACGTGCATCGCTTGGCGGTGATTCATAACAGAGGAGCATTTTTTAATCCTTTGTGGTGAATTAACCAAAAAAGTGCATTAGCATGCATTCATTATGCAAGGCAATGACTCAGAAGTAATGTGTAAAATTACAAGGACTTTGCAATCCATTATTGTGACTTATTTTCACCCTGGCTGAACAGAAAAAGAGCAGAATGAAATAGATTTTGGTATGAGATGGACTGGATTCAGCAGCCAAACTGTCTTTCTATGAATGTCTCCGGAGCATAAACATGTCACATCATGTCACCACTCTGTGCGAGCGGCGCTCCCATGTTGTGAGATATGATGCGGTGCACCTACCATATGTGAGTTTGTGTGTGCACAACGGATTCAGCGTTCACATTTGCTCACTGTCATTTATTAGCAGAAGCAGAGTGCAGCTTCAACCTGCTGGAGGCAACGCGAGCTATTTAAAGAAATCGGAGCCACACCAAGTTTCTAAATGAAGCAGGGGGCGAATGAGGGCAAGGCAGGGATGGGG
>OMLP01004320.1:6322-16754 GCA_900302685.1 Spondyliosoma cantharus | reverse complement strand
GTTGATTACTCGAGGAAACAGATCGTGAGGGAGTTGCGAGCTCCGTCCGGAGTCCCCGTCTGGAGACGCGGAGCTGCTGGAGCTGTAGCACACGGTGGCTGGTAGCGTGGTGCGCCGGTGCGCCGGTAAGCCGGTGAGCACGGAGAGAGTAGCTGCTGTAGAGGTGCGGAGGGCTGGATGGCTGAGCAGGAGCACCATAATAACCCACAAATATCACAGGACATGACACTGAGGATGGTACTAGCAATAGCATGCAGAGAGCAGTCAGTCATCATGGAGAGAGGCGGAGCTCCACAACCAACGGCAACTTGTTTTCTTGTCAAGTGCTCTGTTTGTGGCATTTTTCATAATAAAGAGCACAAAAGAAATACCTGTTATACCTCCATAGTAGAACATTACACTACAGTATGTAGACACATTAGGAAATGAGATGGGTTTCTGCCCAAAGTCGAGCACCATAAAAGTAACGTAAAAGTAACGAGTAACGTAAAAAGTTACTTTGCATAGAGGGTAACTAAGTAAAGTAAGGGATTACTTTTTTAAGAAGTAACGAGTAACGAGCATACACTACTTTTTAAAAGTAACTTCCCCAACACTGCTTGTCACTATGCTTGATCCAGTCCAGTGCTTGATCAAGCAGGATCTTCCAGCTTTGCAGACCTGGTTGTTTCTTTGTGGGGGTAGAAGCTAGAGCTGATCCATTTCATGATTTGGTGCAACTGTACACAATACAATATCGCACAAATTGCTACAGTTAGACATGTGTAACAAAACTTGTAATGTCACAACATGTATAGGGAACTCCAACCGCAAATCCTGCCTCATCTCATAACAGTAATGCAGTTACAATGTAATGAATTGAATGACATTTTTTAAACTGTCTACTACTGGGTCTATACAATTTACAGTCATCTGTTATAAATAAGGGCAACTGATAACCGACAGCAGAGCAAGAATGCACAAAACTCGACCAAACTGCTGAACTTCTGACAGCAGGTCAAAATGAGATTGCTATCTTATAAACTTAACGTGTGGTGGTTGTGTTTATGTTTACATTATAGCTTACTTAGTTCAGTTTTAGCAACGCAGCAGTAACAAATAAAACATACACATCACACTTACCATCGACCCTGCCTTAGTGCCCTCTCCAGAACATACATGCTACTGTGTAGTTGGCAGTAGTTGAGGCAGTATGTTTCAATGCAACTTTTCTGCCGAGCGGGTCAGATGAGAGGCAACGGAGTGGTTGGATAAAGGCAGTTGGCTGTTGGTTTGAGTCTGGGCGGTGTGTGGGCCCCTTAAGAGACGCTGACTCTAAAATCTGGACTGATTCACACTCGGCTGCAAACCGCCCCAGTGCCTGCTGGAGGTCAACAGGGATGCAATTCTAAGGTTCCAAAACATGACACTCTCCTCACCACAGCTGCACTTTCCATGAATATCTCAAACAGGACAGAAGACAAGGGACAGCTCCAACACCTGCTGGAAATGTGTTTGACTTTGTGATTAGTATATGGACATAGCTTTCATTTATAGGACGGATAGCTTGTAGCAATGGCCCCAGCACCCCGTACTCTCATACAGTGCCCCCCACAGTACTCATCACGTTGTAGGCCTTCTCCAGGTTCACTAAACACATGCAGACTGGTGGGCAAACTCTCATGATCCCCCAGCCAGCCTAGTCCAGGTCAGCAGTTCTTCCAGCTGGCTGAACACAGCCTGGGCTAAGTGGGCTAAGTTACAGGCTAAGTCCTTCTTGAAAAGGACACTTGAATGGCCTGTGCCCTGAAAAAACAAAACAAAACTGTAAATTACAATAAAGAGCCAAATAAAAATTGACAATGCATCCCTTTCCCCATCTCTCTGTATATATTTCTTCCTCTTTTCAGTATCAATCGTGTGTAAAGACACAGAAGTGACAGAATAAAGTTATCTCATTTAGATTTACCATGGAATTCTAATAATCTCATTGAGATCTCTTTCTCCCTTTCTTTGTTTCTTACAGACTGACTCTTGATGTTGACCAGTTGAAACAGAAGGCTTGAAAATGATTTAACCAACCCGGAAAGGCTGTACGTTTTATAATTCACACTATGTTTTTGTCTCTCTTGATTGAGGTTGGGGGTATATTTAAGCAACGATAAGTAATATGGCTTCTTCCTCAGTCTTATAAAACTCTCCATCACATTCTGTTTCTTTTGTCCTCTAGGGTCTTTTTCTATACTGAAACTCTCACAGCTTGACTGCTTGTAAAGAGACATTATTACTACATCAATATAGCTTTTAGCATTTTCCTATTTTATGTATATCGGTAATAATAACGTGTCAGTAATATGTGGCACTGTGTAAAGTGAGAGCCTATCATTCTCACTTTTTTTTTTGATTAAAGCCAAACAACATAGCATTTTAGGAAATTTAACAGAGATAGATTATGAAACAGTTACACAGATGCAACATCATCCATTGAACTGATGGGAGTCTCAGTATTTCTGTCTCTGTCTCTGTCTCTCTCTATCAGTGACTCAGGTTGATTTTACGTATGACTGAATTAGAAGCCTCTGGGGTGGAGGAAGATCCCCCACCCTACATAATCTTTGTGGTGGTGTTCCTCTTCTTCCTCACTGGACTGCTTGGCCTCCTCATCTGCCACCTGCTGAAGAAGAAGGGATACCGCTGTCGTACTGGAGACATGGACGATGCTGAGGAGGAGGAGGAGCAGGAGAAGCTTGGAGGAAATGCAGATGGTGGGTAAATGAAAAGTTGAATCGACTAGGAGGTCGTAATTGCTTGCGTAAAATCATCAGAGTACAATTCAACCTGTAAAATCAATTGTCAAATGTATTTCCTGGTAATGTCAAAATAACCCTGGTGATGTCATCAGGATTTATCTTGTATTGAAGACTCAAGATTCACAGCAGAACATGTGGGCGTGGAGTTTGAAGCAGGGGGTTGAAGATAGCCATGGCTTGAGGCATTATGTTTTCGGGTCATCCGTCTGTCCATCCTATTCTTGTGAACGCGATATCTTAGGGTTTTGGTGGTCAAAGGTTACTGACCTCACAAAATAACTTGAAAAACAAATGTCTAATAGGATAAAATGATGAAGTAGTGACATTTGTTACCCGATAGGTCAGAGCTCAACTTTACTGTGATATCAGAATATTCAACACCATAAGTCATCAGTTAGTAGCTAATTTGTTGCTTCTGCCTGTTCTGTCAGAATCAGCTTTGTTAGCCAAACATTTGAACACATACAAGGACATTGTAGGACACACATTTTCCGGCTTCCCTCAATGAACTCACAAACTAATAGACGTACAACAGTAGTCCAACACAAGCTCATTGGTTTTGCTGATATTAAGCTTCAGGTGATTGTAATTTCATCATGTAATGAAGCTTTCTATCAGTCCTCTGTACTCCTCTGTAAAAAATAATCTCTAAGTGAAGACAACATGTTTCTCAAAGGAAATTATTCACTGGAATCATTCTTGTCAATCAATTTTACCAATCTCTCCCCCACTGATCGGCTTTTTTTTTTCTTTTTTTTTTTTTTTTTAAAAAGTACTGTGTAGCATCAACATCTTTTTTTAACAAAATAATCTGTTTGTTGCTCTGCTGTGTTTTAGATGAGGATGAGGAGAACCAGGATACAGTGGAGCAGATCCTCAAATGCATCATTGAAAATGAAGGTGACAAAATCAAAACAAGTGTTTGAGATTCTGTTTTATTTTGTTCAAGTTAAAGTTTATCAAATTTTGTATTTTCTAATCTTTTGGGTTGCTCTTCCTTGCTTACTGTTGTCTGCTATATACACGTATATATACATGGATTTATTATTTAACGAGAGCTGTTGATGTGATGTTTAGCATTCCTAGATTTTTAACAATTTCATGCCAAAAATTACAAAGGTGATGCACATATCTATGGCCCTACATATCTATTTTAATCAGATTAACTCAGTATGTATTAGCAAACCTATCCTACAATGCTTGATTACCTCTACTCTCAAATGGGTTCTTCTTATGTCATCTCTAGCTAATATGGAAGCCTTCAATGAGATGCTGGGAAACAAAAATGTCTGTGTGCGCCATGACCCCAGGTAAACTCATACATCTCTGTCTGTATTAGTGTCACACTTTATCTGTCTTTGACTGCATGTTGATGTTTCAGACAACATATTCGTCTACCAAAATATGCCAACAGTGTAGCTTGAATGTCACAGAGCAGTCATACCCTATAACTAATTTTCCCATATCTGACTACCACATGCAACATGATTAACCATTTTAGAACCAGAATTGGTTTGCTATGTTCAATGTGCTCGCTTAACTTTTTTAGTGTAATAAATACATGCTAAATGCTGCCATGATGATGGCTCTGTTCTTTGGCTCAGGGGCTGTGTCCTTTGTGCTAACTAGCTAGCTGCTAAAGGAGTCTGTTGCTGCCACTCTTTTATTTGTAAGAGCATTTAATTTATTGATGTAAAATGATTTTATACAAATATAACACAAATGTTTCTAGAATAACTTAACAACCCTCGCTTTGACCTGGAATAATACATTTACAGAGATTCATGTAAAAGCCTTTGTGAACCGAGGGCCTCTGCACATAACATCCAAATTTCAACAATGCAAAGCATAGACATGCTCATCAAATAAGCTGATTGACTGATCTAACATACCATTGGAAAAGGTTTCTCTACTTTTTATGGTCAGAGTTGGGGGTTCAGTTCAGTACTACCCCACATGACCTTCTGGCAGAGCAGAGGAAAAGAAGTTCCTCTTCATGGTATTTGTTAATCATTGCCTGTCTACATGTTTGCTTCAAAGATGCAGTGATTTGGTTACACAGTACCCAATGTGTAACTGATGTCCGTTTCCTTCCACATTTTTTTACAAAAAAAGCACAGGCATTTGAAAGCATAATTCTATCTTAGAGTACATTACATATAATACGCATAATGATAAAATAGGAATAATGTTCATTTTAATAAGAATGATCATGGTAATGTCCAGGTTGCGTAAGGAGTCCATTGGTGGTATTCCATCCCATCACCACACAGTCCACTCAGGCTCCGACCACAACTCCTGCCACCTCTGTGCCCAGGTGCGATCTAAAAAGGGCAGACGACAAAGCCGAACCCCTCGCTCCAAACATCGACCTGGAGAGCAGACTGTCTTCTCTGTTGGCAGGTAATAACACAAGATTAAACCACTCATGCATAGTGCATGTTGGGGTATATTAGCAAAAAAATATGTCATCCTAAATATATAATTTTCCACTCAGGTTCCGGGTGACACATCACGATAAGAAGCTCCATGGAGGTCCTAATCCAATGGTCAGTTCAGGAGACCAGCTGGACCAATCCCAGGACAGCGAGGAGCGGAAGGAAGGGTACAATCTAAGAAGCATGTTTAAGGATGCACGACCAGCATCAGAAAGCTCCAATGGGGTTGCCCAAAATGTAGGGAAACGCAGGAAGAGTGTGACCATATTCGGGCTAAGGCGGGGTAGCGACCCTGTTGGCATCAAAGTAGGAGAGGGGACAGCTCGAGAGACTGGAGGTGTTAGATTTGCTATTCAGAAGCAACCTGTGGTGCTGGAGGAACTGCTGCTGAAAGAGAAAAACGAGGTCACCCCTGAACATGGTACTAAACCTGGTATCAAACCTGAAACAGAGCCATCAAAGAATCAAATATGTGACCCACCCCATTGTGAGGATAAAATTATAGATGTTGTTAATTCCCCCTCATCCCAAACTAATGTCAAGGCCCATGACTCTAGCCCTGCACCTGAAATTGTCTCTAAACCTGGGCCCAGTCTTGAACCTTGTACAAATCTTATGATCAAACCTACCACTGGGAGAACAACAGCTTTTGGCGGCAGATCTCTTCCCATTCCATCTCCTGCTTCATCTAGACAGATGTTTAAGACAATGGAGAAAGGAGAAGATATTGAGGATAACATGTTAAAAATTGATGCATATGATCCTGGGCCGCTTCAGACCTCAACACCTATTGCCCCCATGCATGAATTAATTTCAAGTTTTACTCCTGTAATTCCTGCAGATCAACCTGAACCATGTTCTAGCACAGGTGTTCCAATTACTCAAACACCACCTAACCCAAGCCCTGGCCCCAATCTGGAGCCTGATTTTGGTGCTAGCCTAGCTTTAATAAGCTTAGGTTCATCCCCGCCGTCTTCGTTCCAAATCAAGACCGCATCTTCAGTGTCTTTGCTAGGAACTCCTACTTCACCTCTAGCAGTCTCACCAAGCCCCAATCTAAGTTCAAGAAATACGTCATCAGAGGCTACAAAAAGTGACTTTTCCCCTGCCCTCACTCCAAGCCCAAAATTACCATCAGGCAAAGCAATGTCTAGCCAGTCCCCTACTACATATTCAAGTGCTAGTCCATTGAAAGTCCCTGCTCCCTCACCTACTCCAGTTGCTAGTCCCAAACTTGACACCATGCCAGTATCACCACAAACTCCTTCTCCAGCTGACCAAAACCTAGCCATTGAAAGTCCACATTGTCTGACTTTGAAGTCAGAAGGTGTGATGTCTATAACATCCATGACCAAAGGGGATATGGTTTCAAGTCAGTTGTCTCTCAAGGAACAAGAGCTAGAAGGAGCGACAATCCCAAAGAAAGAAACAGAAAGAAAGACAGTTGGAATTCTCAAAACACCTAAAATTCCGTCCCCCACTGATCGGCTTTCTAAGGACAGACTGAGCACTTTGCCTCTTTCCCCTTCCAGTCTTATGTCTCCCTCCTCACCCATAGGGAACAGAGAAAGTAATGTGACCATCGTCAAAGCCAGCCCGGACAGCAAGAGAGAATTTTCTGTTGTCACTATGGTGGAGGAGGAAGAATCATCCACTTCATTAAGAGAACAGAAAAGAGAGACTTCTGAACTTGGTGTGGAATCAGACAAAGTGGGAATTAGTTCAGCAGATAGTCAGGGAGTAAAGCTTTCTGCTTCAGGAGTAGGACCAACTGAAAGTCAGCGTGGAGAGACCTCTGGAGCAGAGGATAGGCCAATGATATACCAAGAGAAGGATGATATGGTGGAGATGGAAGATATTAGAGACTGCCAAGTGCAGCAGGTGGAAGGAACAGATAAAGTGAATGAGGAGTGGGAGATGATGGTGAACATTTAGTTGAAACACTAAGTGTTCACAACTGTTATTTCACATAATAATAGTGTCTAGAATTAAAACCGTCATCTGATGACCCACAGAAAGAAGTGATGAGGAAAGGAAATGTAGTAATAATACAATTTAGTAATTATGAACATGGGTTAAATCATTTACCTGCAGCAGTGACTATGTTGCATGACTGGACTGGCTGGTTAACTGATGGGTTGGTTGGCTAATGGAAAATACCCTCTCACTACTAGCTTTAAAGGAGGATACATTGGGTAGTGCATGTTTTAGCCCTTTTCATCACAATTCACTTAATGTCTCATCAGTTTGTTAACCATGCTTTTGTGTTTGAGATTTTAAAATTTGGATTCCTAGTTTTGCAGCCAGCCATATGCTTCCAGTCATTTCAGTAGAGTATAATAAGATTTTGAGCCTGTTTTATTGGGATCTTGACAAACTGCAAAATTTGGTGATTTTGATACAGTAAAACAAAAAACAAAAAAACGCCACTCCCATTCAAGCATCACTTCAGTGGTCTCAAACTGCTTTTCCGTCATGCCTGTGACCTAATGTCAGAAATATAATATAATTCAGCCAAAAAAATGTTTTAAATGTAATTATACTTTTTTGTTGTTTCACACCAATTTAAACTACACTTTCATATTCAATTGTAATAAAAACACAATTATATAATGAGTTCACTTTTATTATGTCACAGGGAATGCAATGTGTTTATTAATCAGAAATGTGTCTACAGAGCAAAGCTGTGGTTATTTTTGGCATTTGTTGACAGCGGATCCATTTTTAAATGTATCGACAGTATTGACAAAAGAGTTGAACAAAAGTAGCTGTTTAATGAAGACTTGCAGGTGACAGGCTTCACAGCCCCAGCTTCTCAGTGAATTTCCCTAATTAATGTTATCAGCTTCCATATTAGTTTAAATCTGACATATTGTCAAATAGGCACTTTTGCTTTTGACAACAAATCTTAAAGTTAACTGTAACTCCTGTTACTCTGTGACGTGTCTCTGCTGCTGGCCCCACTGCTGCACCAAACAGATGTTCTTGCAATTGCAATTTCCCTTCTTGGATTATTGATTTTTTTTATAGAGGAAAATGGTGTTGTGGGTGTTGGGCAAGTAATGTAATTGGTATAAGCCAGACCACCTTGTAACACCAGGAATAACAACTATGCTAATGTTATTATGCCAACATGACAGTGTTTTACATTTCGTCATAATTTACCATCCAATCAAAGCAAGTTTTTTAACTTATAATGAAAGCTGTTCGTGTTAGCACACTAACATTTACTTATGATCCAGTTAAAGGGATGGGTCCAGGATTTTTTTCATCACGTGCTTGTTTTGCCATTTTTGTTAATTTCTCAGGGGATAATGCATGGATCTTGACGAAAACAAATCTGGCGTATTTTAGGTGGCTGATAGAAGAGAGTAAATCTGACCCGAGATTTGATGATCTTAAATTATGGTTAAGCAGTTATGGTTTAAAAATTAGAGCTATACAGATTTACAGAGTTGATATTAGATTAACTAAATCAAAGGGGGACCTGGGCAAAGTATGTGTTCTAGTGTGTGCCATTCTAGTTTTATATGTGACTTCTTTCCTTGCTGATTGATTAGTTGACTTCTAGTTGTTGACTGATTGCATTTGAGTCTTTAACCAGAGTTGTGTGATTTAATTTTTTATTGAAGTGGTGTATCGTAGGCATTTGGCATTGTGGACTTGAAGATGTTTCACCTCCCATCCAAGAGGCTGACATAAATGTCAAACTGGAACGACCGTCTTTGAACAGAGGAAGTGGCCTACAACATTACTTATCACCCACCTACAATGCAGCACTGAGTTAAATCCCCAGACAGCTTAAAGGGATGTTCCGGTGCAAATTTAATCCATGGTCTAACACACCGTGACATCGAGTAAGACCCCCCTCAAGAAACGAAGTTTGCAGACCGCTAGCTTATGTAGTTTTAGCATCCTCAGAAAAGACCATGGATTAAATTTACACCGGAATATCCCTTTAACAGCCATTCACACTTGGGCTCACCTAGCCCTAGCAACATGAAGGCTGGTTAAGTCAATGGCCCACAAGTGGCCCTGTTTTTAACAACTCTGTAAGGACACTCCCACATAGAGTTTAAACGCCTGCAACTCCCCTCCAGTTAGTTAGAACTGAAGAAGCCTCTCGGATAAGAGGTGAAACATCTTCAAGAAAGTCCAGTTGCATACAATATAGCGTCATGACGTGGATGACTGATAACCTCCATCAACTTATTGATTTGTCATTTAATTTATCGAGGTCTTAAGTTCCGGCAACCTCTGATACCATTTAGTGTTCCTCCTGATTGTCATTCAAGATTAACAATTCACATCAATTTAGTGAAAGTTCTTGTAATGATGTTTGTCTGTATCTTATAACGTAGTTGCTATTGTCATCCCACCATGTCAACACTTAACAGTTGATTTAACCATGGGTTAAATGCACATGATGTGCAAGTGCATTGTTTATATTAGCACCACTGAACACAGAACAAACAGTCACATTGATGTGACCATATAGAGTAGTCACAGCATATTGTTATTGTGCTTCCTCCAGTAAAAATACTACTTTTTCTACATACCAGTCACTCCAGTCTCAGAATATGTCACATCAGTTTCCTGGAATTGTAATAATAATGAATATCTTGGAAAACATTTGCCTTTTTCTAAGAGTCTTAATATCCACAGCACTTCTTTCTGCTCATGACATTTTGTTGTCAACGTATATTGAATGCTTACGAGGAAAGGGAAAAACAATAACAAATGAAACTGTCAAGAACAGCCATAGACTTTCTACTAACAAGTAGTAGTAAGGAGTAATATCTGTGAGATAAGTTCTCAGACTACAGAGACATGAAATTGAAGTATAAACTCTGCAGTCCTTAAAAGCTGTGAAACTTAAAAGACATGTTTTTGATTTATGATGGAGTATTTTAAAGTTTAATTTGTCAGGCCTACACTTCGGAACAAAGACAAGTGATTGTACATTGGTTACTTTAGTGGAACTCTTCACTAACATATGGGTTTTATTCCCCTCGCTTTATTGTACAGATGAACTCACTAAGTTGTGACAGTTGTATGACATCATACATGTCAAAGTATCAGTATTTCTCCAAATCAATATCTCTCTAAATTCATAACTGCTACAATAAGGTCATATACAGCATATCTTCCAACAACAATCTAAAGGTGGGGCCTTTGGTGCTTTTATGTCCATTTTGATGAAAT
>OMLP01004317.1:12854-24055 GCA_900302685.1 Spondyliosoma cantharus | reverse complement strand
AATAATTACAGACTTCACAATATTTGCACTTTCTCTGTAATTAGAAGCAGAATAAATATGTGAACAACTGTGAAAGTGATTACACAGCGGCATTGTCTTGGTGTGTTTGTGTGTGTGTTTGTGTGTGTGTGTGTGTGTGTGTGTGTGTGCGCGTGTGTGAATGTGTGAGAGTCCACAGCATGCCGGCCAGCCTGTGAAAAATAGTGTAAATTCACTCTTTGTGAGTTGTTACACTGAGAAGTCCTCACTTGCTTCCAAGATTGAAATCTGTTTCCGAATATTAAACGTCTGTCACAATCACAGAAACAACTGTCAGTGACACACTGTGACTGTAGAGAGTTAAAATAAGACATTCTATTCATACATGTTCAGATATATTTAACTTTATATAAAGCATGGACCGTGTGCAGTCCATAGAATGTGTATATGAATACAGTGTGTCCATGAAGCATTTCTTTGATCCCATCTCTGCTCCAGCAATAGCACTGAAACCTCCCTTGAGACACATGAAGTGTTTTTGGTATTATTTATAAAATAGCCTGGAAAAATAAGGCTTCAGATTTCTCCCTCTGAATGTTGCACAGCTGAGTTGTGTTGAGATGAGGTGTCAAACCTGACTCTTCTTTACTCTATTTTTAGAGTCGATTTTTTTGTATCTATTTTGTTCTCGCTCTTTTTTTAGTTTCCTGTCAGCAGTAGTTCAGCCTTTTCTTAAAAAAAGTGACTTAGATAGACTTAGAGCAGCTATAAATATCAGTGTGTTACCACCATATTCAGACAGGCTGCGAGGACAATTTGAGTTAATTCAGTAGATTTATTTCAATTACTTCTATCTATTATCTGTTTTTTGGACTTGTGTCACAGAGAAGCAGCTACCAACTTACACTTAATCTTCTGTATAAGACAAGATGTGAATGTCAGTGTCACATACTGTCCACTGTACAGATACTCAACCATGAAATTTAAACATCACCCACATTTTTTGTTAAGTTATGATAAAAGTCAGGGAAGAACATAATCAACTCCTGAGAATTTCTCACATCTTTTAGGCATGTATAAAAAGAAAAAGAAGAAAATTACGAATGCACTTACTTATTAACTGTGTTAATGCATTTAAAATGATACAGATTCACATTTCTTATCATGGCAGCAATTAAACAGCTGACAAAAACAAATCACTTTTGCACATCTCACTTGATGGATTGCCAACATATCATTCTTTGTGAATTCTTTGGCTTACTGAGGTTTCGGAGAATTTATATCCATGCTTTAAGTTTGCTCATGAGGTCCCACTGGCCTTGAATTCAATCCTACCAGAATTTTCTCTCCTACATTTCCCCCTCTCTTGTTTCCCAGCTGTCTAAAAAGCAGATTTTGTAAATTGTTCCTTAATCCAGGGCGTATGGGCAGTTACATTCAGATGCATAAAGGTGATGTGAGTTAAATTAGTTGCTAAAAGTACAATATACAGCATGTAAGTGTATGTAGAAGAAGCAATACACTTAAACTGTCTAGAGGTAAAATACAATGAAGTACAGCAGAAACATCAAATATCACTCGCAGACATTCACAGTATTCCCACCATAGGTTTTGACATTGTAAAGTTACAAGTTTTTACTTGATCTTCTTCTAGAAACAACACAGAACAAACGTTTACATTTTCTCTCTTTAGCAGCATGACTACATCCATTTTGTATTCATGTAAGAATTAAAATGTATTTTCTAGAATTTGAGTGTTTTTGTATGAAGTTAATTGGTGGCTTAATTTTAAAAGCATAATCTTTGTCACTCTAAATGATTTTTTTTCTTCCGATTATGTCTATATATGATGATAAATAAAAAGCAATGAACAATTTCAGTTTATTTTTCTGTAACATCATTTTTTACACTATATAGACTTGAAATACTTACCAATAATAACTAAATGTGACTTACTGCATGTTCCAGTTTTGTGCCGCCAATAAATATGTTTCATTCTTTATTTACATTACATATTCATCAGTTCATTGACCATTTATAAAAGTTACAATTTTGCTTTCAGTATCGGTTGAAACTCTTAGACTTATGAATTATGCATAGCAAATTCATTTTGTTATTTACATGATTTTCCTTTGAATATGATTTAAGTGGACACAAAACACTCTAGCCAACAACTGCATTAAACATTTTGTGTCCATTGGCAAAAAATTAAAATGTGGGGAAGGAATTGTGACTAAGCTACTAATTGACTGTTTTGCCATCATCACAGGCAGGGCCAACATACTATATAGCCCACAGCCGACACCATGTTGCTGGATTACATACAGTAAGACCATCTACAGGTCATCAGACTCTGGGACTTTGATGGGCTCCAAGGTAATCGTGGGTAGGATCAGATGGGTGCCCTCAGATATCCATCCCTGGGCTGTCCTGTTGAAGGTGGGCCGTTTCACGCCTGGGTCCTGCAGTTCTGGGTAACTGGGTGGGTTCAGGTCTACCTCTGGGAGCTTGAACGTTATTCCTCTAGGAGCTTTGTCAAAGCCACCAAAAGGAGTAGCCACCCTGTAAATAATATTGAGCATGAATGATGCTCTTCATTGTACTATTTCTCAAGGTTTCCACATGTGGAAATTAAAATCCACATGCAGAAAAAAAACATTCATGTCTGAACGTGTGTAATTCACATGTAAAAATATACATTTCTTTAATTTATGAAAAAAACCTATGTTATGTAAAGGTATGTATGGAATTCATATCTTAAAAAGAAAATATGTAAAAAGGCGTATTTCACATGTGACATCTTGATAAGTTGTTTTCTCACCGGTTAAAGCATCTGTACTCTGGGAGATCTGGTTGTGGGTCTGGTGCTGGCATTGTCAGTTTGAGGGATTCAGCGAGGTCGGGGTCACTGAGGATCGCCTGTTCCCACGGAGAGTGGTAGGACTTGGGCATAGCCGATGCGTTCTCTGGAGTTGTTAAGAAGCAAACAAAAACAAAAGGGCACACATGAAGATCATGTTGTGGAGGATTGTCGTAGAACAGCTTCTACACCAGAGCCATAAACTTGAACCTGTTAAAAACTGACATTGTGTGACTATCAGCACTATATTACACGCAGTTACACTCCTAAAACACTACACACTGCCACTCATTAGGTCTACTTTACAGCTGCATCATTGTATTGATATACAGTATCTCTAATTTGATATAGGGCCACTGCATTTTCAGCAAATGTGCAATATCCAGAAGTGCAGTACCCTAGCTGCTATTGTAAAGTTTCATGTATATCATATTGTTTTACAGGCTATAGCATATATACTATTTCTATACTTAGCACCGTCATGATCTGACAGTATGGTTTATGCAGTCAGGGGTTTATGTTGAGCTGTTTTCTTTAGTCTTTTTTTTTTGGAGGCTAAAGTTTTAGAGTGGATAGGATTATGAATAGAGACTGTGCTTAGAGAACACTTAGACAAGGCAGACTGAGTTGTCCATCATTGCGATCTGTGGCCTTAAAATAGCACATAGTTGAAGTGTGCAGTCATCATATAAAGTGTCGACATGGGATGACACCCTACTGGAGCATTTAAGAACAAGCACAGGACTCTGTTGGCTATTAGAATAAAATAAAATAAAATGAAATAAAATAAAGCATTTAAAGCTGGTCATCCTGTATAATTAATCATAGTTCTGTTATGGTGTCAAGCTATTCAAATGAGTTGCCCTTAGACGAGACCAGCTGTTAAGACTGTATGATACCAGTTGTCATTATTATGACAGCATTACATAATCAGTTGCTCTTATTTCACTGTGCAGCACAAGAGCTTTATTTAAAAGACAGTTTGAAAGGGAAAGAAATAGTAGATAAAGGGTTCCTTTTTCACTGACTAAACATTCAGTGCTAATGTTAGAACATTTATTATTACTTATGATCATAAATGAGTTTATATCCTGAATAATGTCATATGTTATGTCATATTTGATTAATCAAAAACAGCCACATTAATTGAACAGCAATATTACCTGAAGCAGTGTTTTCTTGATTAGCAGCATTTTCATCAGCTGGTGGATCCACTTTGATTTCCACAGAGTGTGCATTCTCAGTTAAAATATTATTCTGCAAAACGGAGCAAAGTACAGGACATGTATTGAGTTTTAGTTAACAACTGAGTGACAAACCTTGAAGTTGTCACATTCATTGCTGCTCTTGTGTTTGATGCAATCTGATACATGTGTACACAAACACTTGTAACTATGCAAACACACCCACACACAAGCACGTACACAAACACCACACACACAGGGAACACATCTACAGGCACTGATAAACAGGGGAGCAGCCTCTCAGAAGATTTGGCTGGAGGATGCAAAAGACACGAGGCACATGTCTCTGTTATCGTCCATGTGGTGTAACACTTTTTTTTCAAGAGCGTAAGTCCTGATAAATTTGCTTGATGACTGATACACACACTTTTACATGCAGGCAAATCTCCAAATAGTGACAGTTAACATTGTTCAAGAGCCTAGAAGTGTTTTACATATCCAGTTATTCAAACATTTGAAATGACTTAATCACACACACAAGTTGACTTACATTAAGCTGTGCGTTTGCCTCATTTTGGATACTTTCAAATGTATATTTTTCAGATCTCCTCTGGCGCATTTTGAAAAGCCGGGAACCTCTGTTGGAAAGCAACGATAACTCCTCCAACATAATGTCTTTAGGCGTGCTGAGTTTCTTTCCCAGATCCATTATGTCCCCTGTCAGGCAAAAAACATTGTGAAAAAGTGCATTTATTCATATGTACAGTTTATTTTTTATAACGTTATAGCAATATAACAATAGGCCTATATCATTCAGTCTAAGTAAATTTTAGAATTTGCTTAATAACCAAGCATAAACACTAATTAGTCATTGAAGTTATCGGGTTGCCAATAACGAACAGAAGGGGACAGCATCCTCAAGGGTCCAAAATGCAGGCATGGTGTGGCAATCATGATTATTTGATTAATGTAAATTTGTTTGGCAAAACAAAAGAACAACATAGACTGAATTGTTGAGTGCCTCAACGTGGCATTTTAACATCATCCACAGATATGCGTTTCCAAGTGGTATTCATGTTGGCACTGCTGTTGCAATGATTGCTGGACTGTTCCGTTTCCTCAGAGCACAACTCCCAACAACACAGAACTAAAACATGGGTTTATTCATTCATTTTAGTCTATAAGGAAGAGGTGACTGCAGATAGACTTGGTGACAGGCGACCATATTTACTGGATCCTATATCTAGTACACCTTTATGTTGTGCTTGCAATGGAAGACAAAACTGCATAATGAAAGTAAAAAGGTTTATAGGGAAATTACATGAAATGCCAACGATATCAATACTCTATAGCCATTACATTGTGCAAATCAACAGTTACTTTTTAATGATAAAGTTTAAGCAAAAAAACTTGTCTATGGCCAGTTTAAATAAATTGCCTATAATGAAATAATGTCAAACTAATGGGTAAGTCGTGGAGGAAGAGTGGCAGGCTTTGTTTTTGCCCCAGGACCCAGTGAGTTACTCTAGCCCTGCTTTTAGATCTTGAAAGTGCTAGATACAGAATATAAATATACACTCAGAGATGTCCCCTGATATCATTTCATCAGCTGAACAGGTTTCAGGGAGCATCCTTAAATGACATCAAAGGTGTCAAAATTCATATTGTCCATTCTGTAATCTGTGTCATGGAAAATGGGTTATCATTGTACTCGAAAATTAGTTTCGGATGCACATGTTGCTTCCTCATCCACCATACGGAATGTACCCCAGCTGTCATGGACCTTCACATAACAAACAGCGACACGGTCCTCACAACTTCCCGCCCCTCTCCAGAAATAGACTTTTGAAAAGGACAACGACAAAAGATCAGCCACCATAGGTAGTAAATCATCCCATTAGCTTATTTATGGCGAGTGCTACAGAATAGCCCTGACATTTTGAACCCAGATCAGAATGGATATTCTCTTGCAACATTGTGTTCGTCCTCTGAGCCTCAGCTATAACATCATACCATTGGTACCATGGATCTCTTGGCAAATAGCTGCTGCACACTTCTTCCTCTGTCCAATTGGCATTGTACAGAATTGTGACATTGTGGCTTTGGCAAGGTTGGCAGAGCTCAGGAATACTGGAAACACATACAGGACACAAGATGTAGTTGTTCTGCCCAAGTCATAAAACTGTGACCCCCAACATCAATGCAGTTCTCACCCTTATGTTGACAGGTTACAGCTAAACACAGCTGTTTGCTGTGCAAATGTAAGGTTATCTTTCATCAGTCATAGAAAAAAAAGACTAAATCTGTAATGTTGTATTATTTTCAGTATAACACATTAAAAGGGTGACAAGGAAAGAATGAAAATCCGGATCCACAAGTGACTTTCTTGTGATAATACCATATTAATTATCCTGTTATTTTCTATTACGTAACACTTTTTTGAGACTATAAAGTCCATCTCCCATTTGTTGTCATCATCTATCGGTATTTGAAGACTATTTCAAACGTTCCCCATCAAATAAATCTGCCACATCAGTGTGTGTCATGTTACAATAATCCCTTTAGAGGTTACATTTCACAAATAACAATGGATTGCATAATCCTAAAGCCCCATTGTACTCGCATACCACACACGTAATTCTTAAATCTGGCCTCGTCACTGGATCAATTTTTGCGTATGTGAGCTAATGTTACTGGCATCTCCTGTTAATGTCACAAGATAAATCATTCGTTTAAAGGTCATGGGTGAATATTGTGTCTGAAATTTGTGTGAGTTACTAGACATAACAAATGTCCAGCAGTACAAAAAAGTGCTCGAACATAATAACTACAATATCTCTCTCACATTTGCATTGGTCAGCACAATCACATATATTTAGACCAGTTGTTAAATACAGAACATCATGGTACAACTCTACATAAAAAAATCCAACATAACTCAGTTATGCCCATCTGTCAACTCAACAGCTATATGTGTGACAATTTTAAGATTATTTCCATGCACTCCAAAGTGAAAGCAAAGCAACATATTACATAAGATAGAAAATGTATGTGATTTACTGATGATCTAGCAAAAGTTGCAATTCTTTAAAGTCATAGGAAAGTGACACAGAAAATATTCTTTTTAGATTGATAATTACAATCATTAATCACAATACACTGACTTGTATGTTCTAACGTACAGGAATATAATTCAAACATAAAACATATTTACAGAATACACCTTGATGAGTCTCATCCGTACCTGTGATGGTATCCCTAGTGTGCAACCTGTATCCTTGAAGGGGGGACACGGAGGCTCAGGGGTCAACCTACAGTCGGTAGTTTGATCTTCCCTGATCTTCACACTCCTGGACACTAAAGCCAAACTGTGAGTGTGTCTCTGTGTCTGTTGTGAATGGAATGCAGCTTACATCAATAGGCTAAATTTAACCTGCCAAACACTCAAAACCACTCTCAAACACCATGGGGCATGGATAGCTAACAGAGAGAGAGAGAGAGAGAGCAAGAGAGTGAGAGGATAGACAACACACACATGCCCACTGATGTTCCTTTAGGCAAGGACTCCCCTCAAAAGACATGTTCCCCTCCTTGTGTTGAGTCTTCAAAGTCAGCGTGTCTCTGTGGGTTGATGTAACCTCCGAGCATTCAAGTGAGGGAGGTCGTCAATGCTGGGCGCAGCTGCAACTTGTGAACACTCTTCAAACTGAGTTGTATTACTGTTCTTATGTGTGATTACTGACTGTGGATAATGATATACAGACCAGTGAGGGGCATTAAGGGGAGTGTGGTCTCATCCCTGAGATGATGGTCAGCCAAAAAGATTTTTATGAAGTAACATCGAGGTCAGTACCCTGGCTGTTGAACCTGTTCTCATACTTCAGGCGTACTGAACATTTAATCCCTTGTGAAAAAGTACTCTTGACGCATGAGGTAAGTTGCTCAAAGTTTAGTTACTCAAAGTTAGTCAAACATTTACATACACTTGTAATGAACATGTATATCCTGGCAGTCTTAAGTTCCAATGATTTCTATAGCTCTCTCTTCACGGAGTTTGCTTCAATAATGAATTAATTATAGGTCTTCTGAAAATCTGCTAGGTCAAAAATATATACACAGCAACTTCAGCAATCAATTCTGTTGATTATAGAAAGTTGTATGAATCAAATTGTCATAGCACATTAACTTCTGAGTGATTATGGTTGATAACGGCTGGTAACTTTTCTGGGCCCATTTTAATAGGGCTTGTTTGATACACCCGTTGAACTCAGCCATAGACACTACAATGGGAAAGTCTAAAGAGATCAGCATTGATCCAAAAGAGCGCATTTTTCATTTGAATGAGTAGGAAATTCCCTTGGAGCCAATTCCAAGCAGTAACAGGCCCCAAGATTAACTGTACAAACAATTGTTTGTAACTGTAAAGTGCATGGGACAGTTGTGTCACTGCCACGATCCGGAAGAAAACGCTGCTGAGAGAAAATGGTCAAGATGGTCAAGAGTCAACCAAATAACAGCAAAAAGCAAGTCTACGATGAATTAGAAGCTGCTGGAAGACAGGTGTTAGTGTCCACAGTCAAGTATCTTAGCCATGGGCTAAGAGGCTGCTGTGCAAGAAAGAATTACATGTACTGGCAAATTTTGAGATTGTGGGCTTTTTTGCTTATTTCAGACAAGTGGAAAGAAAACTTACAAAATTCAAGCCTAAATGTTTAGTTCTGATTTATGTTCTTGACAGTCATGTAAATGCAAAACCATATTTAATCAGATATTACACCATTTGCATGTTTAAACATAACACTTCAGAACATTTCTAATACAAAAAATATTGTCTTAATGCAAGAAATCAACTGGGGAAGTTTTGTGGCGATATCTGTTTAAATGTTTAACCTGTTCACTTGTAGTGTCACACTACTGCTGGAAAATATTAATTTCAAACCATTATATTTTATATTACTCAATTTTTAAACAGTAATATGTATTGTATTTGAAATACAATCAAAGATTGAATCAAAAACAATGTTTTTTTCTGCAATGAAACGCTTCATTTTTAAATTTTAGCGAAAGCTTAGACATAAAGGCCCCCCCCCCCCCAAAAAAAAAAAAAAACACTTTAAGAATTTTTTAAGGTGTTTTTAATTTTTCAATTTGTGTGTGAAAGGTGCGAAAAATAACATTTTACTCAATAAATTGATCAACCACAGGTTAAAATGTCCAAACACTTAGCCTGATAGAATAGACAAAATGAATGGAAGAAACACCACACAGTGTATGATGAAATGTGGGGTAGCTTCCTTAGTGCAGATAGATATAGTATTTATGTAATTATTGAAAATAGATAATAGAATTGTTCACTCTTTGAATATACTTGTCATCACTACTGCTATAGTAGTGAAAGAAAGAATATATATGTATTTTGTAATGGTTATCATTGTATGAAACATTTAGATTTAAAAGATATGCATAACTCCAACCTGAAAAAGTGATCACAAAGCCACAGTGAGTTACAGATACAGCAGCAATTAATGACTGAAAAACCACACATAAGATTTCTTGAAGTGCCTTATTTCTCACCAAATATTTATAACAATGTCAAAATTAACAACATATTCAGTGAGCAACACCACTCGACTCAAAAAAGGCAATCTGCCAAACATTTCTTTCACCTACTTGTACTTCAGCTCTCATAACACATTGCTTAAACTTTTCTTGACTGTAGTGGTCCATGTCTGCCCTAAATCATTCTCTCTCTCTCTCAAAAAAGAAAGAAAATCAAAGAATTACTCTGAAATGATTGCTTGCAAAAATTCCCATCAGTGCTTCGCTGGGTAATCTCTCATATTCAGCAACACGGCACAATAGTAACAGTAAGTTGTTGTGTCCTTCAAAACAAGTGACCACTCACACTGTGAAGAGTGACTTTTTTCATGCAAGACCAATCACTGCCATAAATATAACGTATCATCTAAAATAAAATGATCTAAAATAAGTCTTAAACTTTCTGAATAAGTCTGAAGCAAAACAAGCCAACAACAACAACCTATTTTTTCATTGCAGTAGATTGAACATATTCCCTCTGTTTTGGGCAAGTTTACTTTATCTTTCATCCTTAGTGTACTTAGCATGATCTTCTTTACCATATATCATTTATGTCGGTATAATGTATATTTCTCTTAAACTGATGTAGTGGTCTGAACTTCTCTAGATTGCGCTATGCAAGGGAGAGTACTTTGTTGTACTTGTGCCTTTTCCCATGTATCCAATACTCGCCCTGCTGGCAGGCCTTAAAGGCTGGGCAGGTCGGAAGGGAGGCCCGTAGAAGGCTGGTTTCTCAGGTGAAAATGTCCTGCTCATGGACGGTGCCTGAAAAGCTGGGGCCGCATGGTAATGACCCATACCGACAGCTGCAGGATCAAGAGACACCCTGCGCTTCCATTCATCAGGAGGCTCTGGCAGAGACCTTCGGTGTCCTGCAGCTTTGACATTGGAGGCAACAGATAATGGGAAAGTCTGAAACATAAAGGCCTCATCAATGGAACCAATGGGGCTTCTGGATGCTGCCTCCCATGGTGATGGTGTCTTGTAGACTTTTTCTTGAAAGGATGTTTGCCTCTGTGTAGGTAAAAATGATGACTGGATTCCAGGTGTGCTCACAGGGGACATAAGTCCATGCGAAGACACTGAATTCAATCGCCTGGGCAGGCTCAGGGAGCGGCTTCTACCAAATCCCTGAAAGAAAAGCACATCTTAGCTGACTGGTGTTACAGCTGTGCAGACTTTGCTGCCACCCTCTGGCTTCATGGAAGCTTGGATAGTTAATAATGTTCTGATAATGTTGATTGGTTATGTTTCATTTTAAATTAAATGATGAGTTTTAGAGAACAAAGGGGTGCAAACAAATAATTGCTAATTCTGCTATAATGAAATTTACAATTTATTGGAAAGATTGCCTGCACGCTGACTGAAAAAGTAGAAAATCTTAAGATGCACAAGAATACATTTACTTCACTTAAAAAGTGACACTGTTAGAAAATGTGACAAAAATAAAAGGTTCGGAGAAAAGACCATTGTGAGCACATCTTAGATAGGCAGCTTCTTACCTCCCTTCTCCTGATTGATTAAGTGTTAACAATAGTCCTTTGATAAAAATATTTTTTCACTTTTCACACATGGTATAA
>OMLP01004311.1:6088-45589 GCA_900302685.1 Spondyliosoma cantharus | reverse complement strand
TATTTGTACAGTAGCCTACCTACTTTATATCAAACGTTATTAATTAATTAACACAACAACACCGAACAGTATGGATGTACTCCATGTTTGAATACAGATACAAGTCAGGCGTCATGCAGCAGCAGCGCTCCCACATCAACCTCACCACCCGTCTCTGAAAGTCAGCTTGAAGCAGGTGAGTTATGTAATTGCATGTTACAGCTGCAGTCACATTACTGAACAATACTATGGTTATTCATAATGTATGCTTCAGATGTGTTTGTTGCTTGATGTGCTGTTATTTGTAAATCACTGTGTGACCTTACTGAAGGATTAATATCTATATTTGCATGTGTGTTTGATTTGCTTGCAGTGACAGTTGCTGCTGCAGAGAGGAGCTTCTCCAAATTGAAGCTCATCAAAACATACCTGAGATCCACCAAGTCTCAGGAGGGTTTAAATGGACTTGCACTGATGAGCATAAACCGCGAGGTGTCTAGGCAGGTGTCATTTCATTTCATTTACCAAATGGGCTAGAGCCGGCCCTGACTAAACTGTAAAATAATCTGCCTCCGTTAGATATTGCGTAAGTCACAAGTGTTTGATAACCACATTTGAGAGATAATTGGCAAAAATGTATTTATATTGGCTGGAATATCAATATCAGAATGTTTAACTCGCTCAATATTCATCGATATTGGTACTAAAAATCAATATCGGTCAGCCTTTAATTATTTAAAAAATATTATACCGCTTGTTCGTTGCGCATTCCCACATATCTGATCCCTACGGCCTGAGCAGCCATGGCCACCTCAATGATAGGAACACCAACTATCCCGAACATGTACTCCACTTTCTGCAAGGAGAGAAATTACTTGTAAACAAACCAACACTGAAATATGAGAGTTTAAGGAAGAATTATACATAGTAGTCATTAGCTGCATAGTAAAGTAAACTTGACTGCGCAGGACTTGAACTTTGACACAGATTTAAGGTGACATGTTGCTGCTAACTTAAGTTAAAGGTGAGCATACTGCGGTCTTACCTGAGACTTTAAAGACTCAGCAATCAGCTGAGCTCCTGTAACTTCGTCCATGTTTGTTAGCTACGAGTTGTTATAATGTTGAGGACCTGCTGTGCACAAACTGTCATAAACTGTTGTAACTACCAGCTACACGAACAACTTATGTTTACTACTCTCTCCCAGAATCCGCCCCGTTCCCGTTACTTCCGGGTTGCAAGCCAATCACGGACGCCCGTACATGTGACCTCACACAAAGAGCGTCGCACTCCTTCCAAACTGTTTTTTTGAACTGCAATAAAAATGCAAAGACAACACACACCGATTACACCCTAGCTTAAGTGTAATAAATTAAACTCTCATTTTACATTTTAAATTAATTTTCATCTTTATGTGCAATACATACCTTAAAGGAAAACTTGAGAATTCAGTCGCTAGCTACTTCGCCTCATGCCAATGGAAAGTTGGGTTAAGTTTTGAAGTCGGCAAAACATTTCTGGAGTTTTACAGCAAAATAATGTTGCATTATTCTCCTAAACAACTGAAGTAGACTTGTTTTAAAACGTGGGGGAAAAAATCCAAAATCCCAAATTGATTTGATCGTCTCCACAGGCGCTTTCAGTTTATCAGCCACTGTGAAGACTTCAGGTGTAAATACCTTCTTTTAAATCAATTTTGCATCTATGTGTTTCCAGAGACTTGGATTACGACATGCCAACTGTATTGAACCATTTTATGTTCTTTTTTTTTTATGTTGCAAGTTCCCATCTACTTCAGTTGCTACATTATCTTTCAAATATTCTTAAATCATTACATTGTTTACAAAATAATTAACAACATATGCTAAACTGTGCAGTATCTGCTATGTGCAATAATGTGAGTTCAACAATTATCTTCTATCTTAAATCATGTTTTGAAAAATAGGTGATCAGTGTGTCACTTGTCAAAGGTAGTGAAAAACATGCGACATGTCAAAACCCCTATCTAAACTGCTTCAAATGTGTCATGTATCGAACAGAATCAAAAGGCGATACTCCATAAAAAGACTCACGTTCATTATTAAATAACTCATTTCTTTATTACTCATAAAATATACAGCAATCTCAGTACTGAAAGAACTCATTGGAGCGTTGAATTCACAGTCATTATTTCTATATACATGCTAGTTTCATCCCTCTTGAAGAAAAAAACGAAAAGAAAGAAAGAATCTTTTCCGTTCTAATGAAGCTAGCGAATGTATTGTACATATTTCCAGTTGAAAGGATTTTTTTTTTAACAGACAGAAAAAGGGAGTTCTGAATCATGGCGGAAACGAGTGGTTTCTTTTTTTGAAGTTAAAGCAAGCAAAACCTGTCAACAAACATTGACTATTATTAGAGCAAAAATGTCATTAAAACAGAAGAATATCAAACGCCGTCTTGTCATTGGTTTACAGTGTTTCTTGTCACAAAGCTCAGCCTCAGATACCTCGATACTGGATCAGTGCTTCTTAGAAATTACTTACCGAGTGCGTATCACTGTACTTTCACAGCTGCCTCTACAAACCCATCTCTCTCAGTAACTAAATGAAGGCACAAAATGAACACATAAATAGGAACCGAAAGTACACAAATAATTTATTCTTGAAAGACTAAACCGCAATGGACAGGTCAATATACAAAGGTAAGGTAGATCAACTTAAAAACAACCTGGTGAACATATCAAATGTTTTTTAAATTACTCAGGTCAGCAAATCAGATTTTTTTTTCTTAAAAGAGTTTAAGACATGAACAAGGGTATATTAAAATTTTTGATCTCAAAAAATAAATGATTTCCCCCCGTATGACTACAGACTTGAAGGACAAGTGCATTCTAACAAATGTAGTGTGCGATTATCAACCTTTTCAAACTCATCAAGGAATTTCAAAAATGAAAACTGGCTCCTTTGCCCCACTCACTTAACCAATAAACCCAAAAACTATCAATCTCATTTACACAGCTAAAATTGGGTGAAAATGCATCCATGTCTTTTGGTCCCTGTCGGTTTAGCTCTCTGTGAAGTGCTACCATCCCTCTTCAGCATGTTATTGCTGCACAAAAAGTCGCTGTCTGCCCAACAAGTACAGTTTGTTGCACTCGAGAAGTCAGTGTTGGTAAAGCAGCGGTTACTGAGGTCCAGTATCAGCTGAAGGACACCTGGTGCTGGATGAGGTCGGGATGAGTGTGTGCCAGCCTGCTGCACCTCCTCCCTTCTCTTTGCTCTCTGGTCGGGGCGGGGGACTCTTAAGGCTCCTGTGGGGGCTTTCGTCTTCTTCTGCCCTCCCAAGCTGGCGGTGGGTGATTTTTAAGACACAGTGTGTGTGTTTATGCATTTATCGCCTCCTCCTGTCCTTCAGTACGTCTCAGAATCTGAGTCATTGAGCTCCTCGTCCTTGTAGAAGCCGTCGTGATGGCTGACGTTGTTGAAGCTGCAGTAGGAGCTGTGCTCGCCGCGCAACACCGGCAGGCTGTCGAACGTGACGCTCTTGGAGGGGCTGGTGGTGTAGTGGTTAATGGCACTGAATGGGAGGGTAGGTGCCGGGGTGCAGGGGGACACAGGCATCATGGTGGCCAGGATTAGGGCTAGGCAGTCTGCCACATCTTTGTTGGGGGCGCAAGCCAAGGCGGGTGTGTAACCTGAAACAACAACAGTGTTACATTTTTTATAAAAGCCATACACAGTTTAAATGATTCAACAGTAATTACATTAACAGGACAAGCAATATGCCTGTGGAACAATCAATAATATTCTTTAGTGATTAATCTGTGTATCTGAGTTATTTCTGAAAAATCGTGTGGTCCACGAAATGTCTAATATAGTAATAAAGGCCTCTAAAAAATCCCTGAAGCCCCATGGTGACTCATGAAATCGAGATTTTTTTCCAGCAGTCCTTGAGTTTATATCACAAAAGACACAAAAAAAGCATCAAAACCTCATCTCTTTGTATTCATGCAAGAAAAATGGGTTACAATTAGTTATTCCAGATCAAATTCTATCCAGTTTATACTTCTTTACCTGTCAGGAATCCTAAATAAACTTCATCCACAACACTGGCTTCGAAGTCCGCTTATTATAAGTGACTTTGGGCTTGTTTTTCTGGAAAGTTAATCTTAAAATATTGCTGGTAGCAGGTTGTCTTTTTGGGCTCATTTCTCAAGGGTAGTTGCCTCTTTAGGTTGCTCCCATGTCTCCCATCTCTCCTGTCTAATGCCTTGTTTGTCATGCATATCAAGCAGATCTTCTTTAACATGAAGTTTACACTGGTGATAATGTGATGTTTGATATAAGTGTCATTATAGTCTTGAAATCCCTGGTTATATAACTTTGTAGCTGTTATAGCTGATAGCTGTAGCTGATATATTATATGCAACTTCTGTACTTTCAATGTCATTCATTCATGTATTAATTTTCTCATTTAAAACGTAAAAGTCTGGTTGCTTGTGTCTCTCAAAAGATCTGGCAACACTGCAAACGGCTAAAAATTCTCAAGGGGGTAAATATATGACTAAAAGACATTTCTAAGGGAATATTTTACTTAAGGTAGCCAATCATTTCTGATTCCGCTTTGTCCTTTAGGATGCATGTTTAGGTGGCACTTTGTAATGGAGCCCAAAATACATGAGAGCAGTTGGTTCATAGTTAAAAGAAAAATGGAATGAATTTACCGTTTTCATCGACTGCAAGTACGCTGGCTCCCTTTGCAAGCAGCTCTTGCACTACCACAGTTAAACCGTTTCTTGCAGCCACGTGTAGAGGCCTTCAAAGAAAAATGAAAATAAAGATGAGCCGAGAGGCGAGTCAATATTTTACAAATTGTACCTCTACATTAATAATTCAGATCTCCACAGTAATCGACCGCCACTACTACTCCCAGACGCTGCAAGAGACGCTAATGTAATACAAGTGATACATACGTCTGTAAGGCGGCGTTAGTGGCATTTATGAGGTTTCTGTCTGTAATCTTCTCCAATATCAACAAGGCACTGGTTTCATGTCCCTGCGGAGAACAGCAACAGCACAGTGAATATTAAAAACAACCCGTAAATAAAGATAGTATAGTATCTCAACTAATACTTGCATGAACATAGTGTACATTTGCTGCTGTAGCATGTAAGAACAGTGCCACCATATGGTAATACCGACCTTACTGCAGGCGAGATGAAGAGCAGTATTCTTCACAGCATCCTGCAGAGTGAGATCTGCTTTCGCACTGCTCACCAGCAGTTCTGAACAGTGAGAATGAGAAGGTGAAATGCAGAAAAAACAGACTTAAATCGAAACAGTTCTCATTAGTACGTCTCAGCGTCATATATTTAGAGAAGCGTTCGTACCAACGGCGTTGGTCTGGCCATTTTCAGCAGCCATCATGAGTGGGGTTTTCCCTGCGGCATCAACACTGTTGACCTGAGAGTTGTGGCTCAGCAACAGCTGGAGACACTCCACATGGTCGGTGAAGGCTGCTGCATGTAGTGGCGTCCTGCAAAAATAACACCAGAACAAGGCTCACTTTTTTAATCAAACAGTCGTTATGTGAACTTTTTGGACAAGTTGGCCGAATGAGGCTGCAATTTTTGTTGGACTTGTGTTTACCGGTTTTTGCTGTCTTTGGCATTGACAATGGTAGGGCCCAGAGTGTCTATCAGCATCTCAGCAGCACCTTCATTGTCATGGATCCTAATTAAAAGGAAAAAGAGCACAATTATTTCCTCTGTTAGCAGTTCTGTCCCCATTCGCATTGATCGAAACCAGACAGCTTGAGACCTTACACAGCACAGTGGAGGGGGCTGAAAGAATTGCCTTCGGCCTTGTGAAAAACCTCTTGTTCCAGCAAAACCTCCACACACGTATCGTGACCTGCGGAGAGAAAGCATTAACCACATAAGCCTTCATCTTGAGGTGCTCACAATCATGGCTCTCTACAACCACTGGTCCTCATCAACATTGTGTCAGAATTTTGCTCCTGGTGCAAAAGGAAATAGCATGAAAGAAGTGCATAAAGAAGCAGCATTCAAAATGAAGTTGTCCATGCCCATCTTAAACAAGTGCTCCTTTTTCCTTTCTTGGCAGCTTGCCTGTATCTAAGTGCATACATTACTGCAATCAGATGAACATCTCAATTACTACATTTATCTTTTTTTAAGAGGTCTTTAGCCCTCATCTCTGTACCATTGTAGCAGGCCCAGTGCAGTGGGGTGTAGCCTTGGTTGTCTGTTAAGACAGGGAGTGTTTCCACTGATTGGGCAGCATGCAGCAGGCCTCCCAGTACCCCAATGTGTCCACACGCTGCCGCCAGGTGGACTGGTGTGCGCCCTTTACAGTCTCGCACCAGGAAGTTGGCGCTGTGCTGAAGCAAGGCCTCCACACATTCCTCGTGGCCCGTTACTGCCTGTGGCAGGGAAACAGTAGAGGTTAGTGTTATTACTGTTGACTGATTGTGTTTCGAATGGTGATGCATTGCAAATGATTTAATGGCAGCTGACCAGTGTTTAGGAGGGGCTACAATACAGAGTTACAAATGAGGTGACTAGTTGCTCTTTGGCAGCAAAAGGGATATCTGTGTATTTCTGACATGCTCGGCAAGACCTCCAACATACAAACAATCACAGTGAAAAATGTTAATGGAGTGGAAACATTAAACATTTATTTTGGTAGGAAATACTACACAAAATATAAAAACCAATATAAAAAGAAAACCTCCTTACTCCTCTATGTAGGGCCGTCCTGCCCCACTTATCTTTGGCTTCTACACTGGCTCCCTTATTTAGCAGAGAATACACACAATCTGTGTGTCCACTCAAGACCGACAGCATCAGCGGGGTTCTAAGAGATAACAGATATAATGTCAGCAAGTACTTAAAAACATGAGCGTGGAGAAAAGACACAACCACAAACAAATTCAACTTACTGTCCATTCCCATCTTGAATGTCGACTGCACTTTGAAGATCAGCATTTCCAATCAGCAAACGTAAACATTCCGAATGACCGTTAGTAGCTGCAGGGAAAGAAGACACATGGGATCAGCGCACTCATAATAATCATTTTTAAAAAACAATCCACACAACCATTTAATAAAATCCAGCAAAGGTCCATACCTGCAGCATGGATGGGAGTTCGCTTCAAAGTGAAGTCTTTGACCAGGATGGAGGCTCCCTGGTTGATTAGGACGTCCACACACTCTACGTGGCCCTTAAAGGCAGCCAGGTCCAGGGGTGTGCGTCCTTGGCTGTTTCTTACATCCAGATCCAGCAGAGACTGTACCAGAACCTCCATGGCATGGTGGTGACCATGGTATGCCTGAAAGAAATTCATAATAATTAAAACAATTATGCTGAGAACTGGAGACATAATAAGGATAATAGATTAAGCATGACACACATTACTCACAGCAAGGTGCAGAGGGCTCACAGGGGCTCGGACATCGGAGTCATTCAGGATGTCTGTCCCTGAGGTTTCCATTAACTGAACAAAACAGGTGGACAGGTTAGAACCTACTGAGATGTAGATGGCATTGTGGCATACTCTGAAGGCAAAAGTCAGGCAGAAGATCTGCACAGTTTGAGAACAGATTGCGTCTCAGTCATGCAGATTACAACCACCTAAGTGATTAATGTGTGCCTACTACTGTAATACTTGAATCGGAAGGTTTTCATGTTTTATTATAAGAGCTGGTGTCACAGTGAAAAATATATTGCAATATACCTAAAAAAAAAACCTTCAGAGGTTTTCATGATTGCTTGACGTTTCTATGATGTTGTTTGGTACCTCAAACACCATGCTGCCCAGAAACTGTAGCAGCAGCAGCACAGAAAAAAATATGCAAACTGGCAGCCAGAAACTGGGTACTCTCCAGATAGAGTTCACTAACCAAACAATGTCACTCTTCCAGTTGTGTCATTCTACACCGCCACACAACCCTAAGTCACAGCAATGAGCTTTGATTGAAAATCAGTTTCACTTTGTTTTTTGTTTTTTTTCGATGTGTGTGCCCTACACTGTTTGTTTGTGGCCAACTCTACCTACATTACAAAACTACAAACAGAAACAAGAAAAAAAGTTAAATTCAACTCACCACATCTAGAGGTGTTTCACTTGCAATCTGTAATAGAGAGTGGGAGAACCAGCAATGCATTAAACATCATTATAATACTGTAATACAAAAATAAGAAGATGCTAATTGTTATGTGGCGTTGGTTCTCACCAGCTCCAGACAGAGGCGATGTCCGTACGCCGAGGCGTAGTGCACAGCATTGTAGCCCTGATTGTCCCGGATCCCTGGATTTGCATCATTTCGCAGTAAATATTCCAGGCACCTGCAGACACAACAAAGAGACTGTAGTCAAGGAAACAACACCATCTCTTCAGTCTTGAATTACTCAGCATAACTAATAACTGAGCTTTTATCCATGAAACCATTCAAACACAAGCTGCCTCCCACACAGCAACAAGAACATCCTTAAAGCAACTGAATATTCAAAGTTTTACTGACTTTCCATCTGTGTCAGAGGCAGCGGCGTAGTGGAGAGGAGTGCAGCCCCGCTCGTCTAGGTCGTTGACACTGGCCCCAGAGCCCACCAGAGCAAACAGGCACTGGTAGTTACAGTTGGCAGCAGCATAGTGCAGAGGGGTCCTGGAAAAGCAAACAGAGCTCAGTTCCCTGTCCACGTTAGACCAAGAAACAAGGAGAGAACAAAGTCTTGATCCAAATCCATAATTAAATGCTACAAACCTGCCAAAGCTGTCCTTCCTATTAAAGTCTGCCCCCGTGTTGAGGAGAAGATTGAGACATTCCAGGTTTCTGTGGGGTTTAAGGAGATGATGAACTGATAAATCTAATGACATTTTTTGTGTTATAGGTCTGCATCTCAACACTTACAGTTAATATTAAACACATTATTTAGTTGTCCTCTACTCACCCTCCGGCAGCTGCAGCATGTAAACAGGTCCTTCCAAAGTCATCAGGAGTATCAATATCAAATCCTGCAACAGAGTAAAATAATATTAACAAAATCCTGCAAACTGTACATGAGGTCTTCACTACAGATGTTGTATATACTGTATATTACCTATATCTCAACCATTAAAATACAAGACTTGTGTCATTTTGCACTGTGACTGGTTGAGTTGGTGCTCGCTCACCTGAAGACAGGAGCTTTCGGCAGCAGTCAGAGAATCCACTGAGAGCAGCCAAATGCAGCGGGAACATACCATGAACCCCTCGTCTGAAAAAGATACAACCATGTTGATTTATTCAGTATCACTGGTGCTTAACTAGGGCATGATAGCACCATTTTCATACAAAATAATAGGTATCATGTACATAACTGTACAAAAATAAATAAATAAGATGATTATCATTATGAATGAAATGTAAGCCAAGTGTCTATGCAGGCAAACACATACAAAGGATATGAAGGAAGGGATTGGGCAAGAATTACTTGAAGTGACTTAATTTTTAAGTGATGCTGATGTGAACACAGTTTATTGGATTTTAGACTTTTTAAGGACCAGAAGAAAACCCAATTGCATGTCCACTTTGGAAAGCTTTAAAAACATGCAGATCCTCACGATGTGCTGAAAAAGACAGGCAGGCTCACTTACTTAGCCGTGTCAGCTCTGTTGGTGATGAGTGTGTTAATGAGAAGCTCGTGTCCATATCGAGCTGCGATGTGCAGTGGTGTATTTCCATTCTTGTCTTCACAGTCAATCTCAGCACCTTCGGAAAAAAACAAACGAAGCACTTAGTTGTTGTTACACTGAGAAGCACTTTTACAGTCTAGCATGAGAAATAAAGTCGGCGAGGCTGAATTTTTCAAGGTACCCACCATTCTCAATGATTGCTTGAGATCTAGAAAATCTCCCGTGGATGGCTGTCATGTGGAGGGGAGTCTTACCATCTTTACTCTGGAGTGAAAGAAAAACATAGTGGTGTCACAACATAGTAAGAGAAGTTATAAAACTGCATTGCATCTATCATCTATAGAAAATACATTATTACATACATAGACATTACATTAATACACAGATAAAGGCTTTGCATTCACACACAAGCAACAAGGTGTGACTGCTTAAACACAAATATTCAGTTTTTGTTTAGACAGTTAACAGTAATGGTGTGATTATTTTCTGTTCATGACCTAATTATATCTGGGAAGGGAGTGCCAGTTATTAAGTAACATCTTCAGATCCCAGATCAAAATGAGTCATCTTTTTTCCAAGTTATCAGTTTAAAGCTATGAAAGGAAATATTCTGTATTTTACTCACCTTGATGTTAACGTCAGCCCCGTTGCAAACAAGTAGCTCCAGACAGAGCGCCCCGTGGCGTGACGCGGCGGTAAAATGGAGAGGTGCGAAGCCCTTCTCGTTCACCTGGTTAACATTAGCGCCGCACTCAATGAGTTCGTTCACCACGACGTCCTGCCCGTTGTAGCAGGCCACATGGAGGGGTGTGTTGCCATACGCATTGGGCTCATTGATCTAGACGCCGAGATAAACAGGAAGTAGTCAGGACACCATCAAGACAAACTTAACAGTCTTTTTATACATAACATAAAAGCTGTCGAGTCATTATCTAAAACACGTGAAGTGCATCGGGACACAGTATGTGTTATAATAGTTCTGTTCTCTCTATAAGATCTAACAGTGTCTGCAGTCAGAGGACAATAAGCTTGTGGGTGGAACTTACATCCACCCCCAAGTCCAGGAGGTATTTGACAACGCTGATCATTCCACTGGAGGCTGCTGCATGTAGGGGGGTGTAAGATTTCTTATCTTTGCAGGCCACCTCTGCTCCATGAGATGCCAGCAGCTTCACCACTTCTATGTGCCCTGAAGACAAACACAGAATGATTTAATTAGAAGGATATGCTTACAACATATCAACTATTTTATTCGAACTCAGAACATGAGTTTTCATTTTAACATTTTGATGCCTAAAAAATTATTTTTAACTACATTCTGGAGATTCTATTCACAAAATGAGAGGAACTCCTAAAGCTGCTTAGAAAAGTAATAATATGATGTGAAAATCCCTGCGGGTTGTTTTATTACCCATGTAAGCTGCCCAGTGGATTGCACGCCGGTCCCTCTTGTCAAAGGCATTGATGTTTGCTCCTCTGGAGAGCAGAAGCCTCACCATCTAACAGCAGAATCAGAGAAAAAAAATCAAATCAATGCAATCTCATGAATTAGATGAGCCTCCAAAAGGCTACGAAGTCTTTTGTAAATTGCTGAGCAAATGTGGGCTTTTCTGTCTTTTGCATACACTCAATACAGGTACATCAACAGGACACAGTGTACCTACTATACATTAAAGCCCTTGTACAGGCTACCCTGGATGTCTGAACAGCTTTTATGCACTTGATTTGCATCAACATTTCATTAGACATCTACACATGTCCACCTTTAAGATAACTCATTTGTATGAGAGTTTATGACTGGCAATGAATCATTTGCATGCAAGCACGTGACTAGACAAGCAGCGAGTGTCCTTGTGACGTGTCCACAGTTTTTGACTGCCTGACAGAAATGTGTCAGTCCTTATCCATGTGGGGAAAAATAGTAAATGTGTTATTTTCTAAAGAAGCTGTTCATGACTGACTGTTCATTGGACAGAAGTTTTATTGTTTTATGAGCTGCAGCTTCGCTAACTTAAGAGTTTGTCCCAGGGTACAGATTTGTGCAACTGACTTCCAGATCAGAACTCTGATTATTATCATCTTATCAAAACTCTATGAAACACCAATACAACAGAAGCTTCCATATTTGTCTAAATAAAAGAACAAAATGTTGTTGTTTTTTAACAAAGATAATCTGAGGGAGAAACAACCAATGCTAATAGAAAGAGGAACACATGACAACATGTTTCTCAAACTCATGCATTGTGTCTATGAAGCCACATATATAATAAAACATGATGTGGTTGTGATTATTGCTGGCCTACCTGCTGCTAGCAGTGTAGCCAGCGAAGCTATAAGGGGATGCTGATTGTTTCACTTCTTAAAATGGGCAAAAACACAGCCATTGTTCAGTAGTTCTGTATTGTAATGCTACATATTACAATGCCCATTATGTTAACACATCTAAGAGTGAAGCAGACACACTTCCTTTCAGCAAGAGGAGAAGATCAGGAGCTTACATTAACAGCCAGGTTAGTATAACCTACATCATATAACATGCTACATCAAACCATGGTTTGCTAAAAAGAACTTTGCATACATGGCTCTCTAGAGAGGAGTATAACACTTAACCCATCAATATAAGCGGTGCTGAAGCGGCTACACCCCTTTAAAAGGACAGGACAGGCTGTACAGCAACATGGTCAACACTGACCTTTACAGATAGAACATGTTTTGTTTCTAATACTAATTGATATTCAAAAGTACTGCCATTTCTATCCATTAAGGCCAAACTAAATCAATACTAATGACATTAAAAGCACTTCCATCAGTAGCTCAAAGCTGAACCAAACAACACTTTAGGCTTAATATTACCTCCAGATGCCCACTGAAGGCTGCATGGTGCAGCGCAGTCCGGCCCGCTCTGTCTGACACATTCACATTGCTGAGCAGTGGGACAAGGGCTTCGGCGCAGCGAACTGCCTTGTTTGCTGCGGCTATATGAAGCGGCGTCTGCCAGTTCTTGTCTCGGGCGTTTACATCTGCAGAGTGTTTGAGCAACACCTGGACAGCATCCTGCAAGAAGTCATCATATGTAGGTTCAAGTTGCATAGTGTTGAGATTTGTGCTCAAAAGTGTGTTATCCACAATCAGAGCAATATTCACATACCTCACTGCAGGAGGCCACAGCCCGGTGCAGAGGAGTGAGCCACTTGTTATCTTTGGCATTTACTCTGGCACCTACAAGTCAGAGGACACTGGCTGTCAGGCTGTGTGTGGTCATACAGTTATGTGACATCAAGTGCAACATTTCTACAAAAATACAAGTCCAGTTTTGCAACATCTCCATCCGCATAAGCACAAGAACAGAGCAGACTGCATAGGGTGCATGTGGTGCATGTAGAGGTATTTTACATTATTGACTGCAGATGCACCATCTGGCCATACAGGCATAATAATATTAGAGTGTCACATTTGAAATATGTAGGGGTGACTCAAATGCTTTGAAACTTCTACCATTGCCATGGCAATACTGCTTCACCAAAAAAAAAAAATAGAAAAAAAAAAGAAAAGAAATAGAGCTTGTCTACAGCATTTAAATAGTTTCAAAACCCATGCAAATAGAAAAGCAATACTGCTCTGCATACTCAAATGCAGTCCCATGAGGTGTGAAGAGAGTGAGCTGAACCATCCATGCTCACTGACTTTTGAGACTCTCTGTGCAGGGACAGTTGACGAAGCCCCAAAAACAGGTATTTCGGACAGCCCTAGAAATATGTCATTATGCTCTCAGACAGGATAATGTTGGTGATTATAGCTATTATTATTTAAGGCTTAAAGTGATAACGACGCCAGAAAGAGCCAAGAAGAACTTGAAGTTCCACCTTCCCAAACTGGTAAAATGAATTTGGCCATGTCATATATTAACAATATCAAAATTTAAATATGCTCCAATTGCGACACCAATAACACAATTTCTGCTCTTTCATGTGATGAACAGATTAACAGCTGACACATTTCCTAGATAATCTCTCCGGATGCTTGAGAAACACTCATTAGTTATGAATAGCATTAAACCAGTATCTGTTTCCAGAACTATTTGACTTTCAGTCCCCTTTTGAAAACCATACCTGAAAGAATCAGCAGCTCTATAATTTCTGCATCTCCGAGATAGGAAGCAGCATGCAGTGGAGTTCGCTTCTCATTGTCCTGCAATAAGTCAACAGAAAAAAACATTGGTAAGACTTATCAGAAACACAACAGTTTGCATTTAGATATAACTTGTGATTTTCTTTATTCAGGTTAACATGGTCCCTGTATGCTGTGACGTTAAAACCACAATTTACTGTGTTTATCTTCACTTATTATTATCTATTTCTAACATTACATTGCCAGAAAGGAGAAAATTCCACAGCCACAGAAGTCACTATACATTTCAAAGTGCGTTTTATGCAAATCCAGTAACTTGAAGAGCCTTCCAGTGAAAGACAAGCAAGTTCAAACTAGCTGTATTTTGCAACAAACACCCCCACCACAGCAGTAATGTTGAGGAATGCAATAAAATAAGCAGAGCCAGATCATGTCGTGGGAACTGTTAAAACAAACGATGTGCTTTTTGTACTCTTAACAGAGTTATATGAGGCCTTTCAAGGACAATCTTACATCAGGGGTTTTAAATTCAAAGTTGCTTGGGTGTATTTTAAAATATAGCAAGAATAAGAGGAAACAGATGCAGAGGTTAGTGAGAGTCTGTTGGGATTACCTGCGCGTTTACATCCTCTTTTTTGAATATGAGTGAGCGTACTTCATCTGGGTCCACATTGAAGATAGCTTTCAGCAAAGCAGGCTGTAAAAGAGAGAGGCTGTGTCAAAAACAAATGAATTTCAAGGCTTTTCTGGATAACATGTAACACTATCTCAGACTTCCGTGGTGTAGAACTGAAAACTTTGTTTGTCAGACTTGAAAGAGCCAACAATATAAGCCAAATTTGAGAAAACAATAACCATGCAGACCTTTGAGACCTTAGACTTTACAGAGACTTCATGATCCTCGTCCTCAAGCACCACAATACACACACGACTCATTTGCACAGAGGTTACACAATCATATTCACGCTGTCAAACAGTCCCTAAATATTCAAGTTTAGTTGTTTAAAGTCATAGACTGAAGCAAAGTTGTCAGTACAGACATTAAAATGTATATTTAACAAAATGATGACTTCAAAATCAGATGAATGATGGAGGCAGTCTGTCAGGTTTGACACGCCACGTGCAAAGCTTAGCTCTGTGTTTGCAGTCTGCTGGCAAGAAAAGCCATGACTATCCCATGGCACAGAGAGAGAGATGTATCACAATCTCTGAATGAATACATGTCCTGTGTTGTGCTCCAATTCCAAATGACTGATGTGCTGTCCATCATAACTTTCTTCTCCAGAGAAATTTTTAAAATTTAGCACGACCAGCTTCCTGTGACTGTCTTCAACAGAGGCAGAATAAAAGGAATACATCCACAGCTGGTATAGATTCCCATATCCAACATAACAACAAGTTGCAAGAATGATAAGAGTCAAACAAAGTTTCCAGAGTAAAACAGAATTAAAAGGTGAAAACTGTCTAAGTTCTTGTTGATGTCTGACTCTCATGTATCCTGATATTCCTGTCTGGGCTTCTTAAAAAGCAGTTAAGCTGGCCACGCCTTCCTTAGGGGTGTGTACACAGGGAAAGTATTTCTGTGAAGTGTGAACTTTGGTTGTGCTGCCATACAAGCAATATACTGTATATGACATAATATTTTTTCTTATTTCCATTTTGCACAAAAAAAAAACAAGACTGCCAAGGCCAACGGTGTTTTTAAAATATGGAACTGAAACCATATTAAATATTCAATACAATATTTACTCTGGTGCGGGTAGCTGAAGTTATTGGTTGCAACACTGTAGCAGAAATTTTGCCAACACTTCCTGTAAGACAGGCTCTCAACACTTGCAAAGTCTCTGAACAGTGTGCTGGAACTGAGAACCACATGTTCCACCATAGTGCACTAAAAAAACTTGACAGACGACCTCCAATATCGAGTCCCTGTACCTGCCCGAATCTTCAGCACCATGACAACCTAAAGTGATAACTTTATTATCCGGCTGCAGCTGAAATTAATGCAAACATCCCTGCTATTGACCACCAGTTAGTATAAATCACTCACTTGTTGGTTAAACATGATTTTGCTTCACCATAAATGGCAGGCTTGAATTACAAAGGGGTCAATGTAGCGTAACCACGTTCTTGTTCATGTTGGACAGCCTGGTCTGACAGAAAACAACAAGCAGGCAGTTGATTGTGCTTGTGTTTTTCTCTCTACTCTACTGATTTTTTTTGTCATTAACCACCAGTGTTGCATCTCTATGAACTTATCAAATTGATGTGTAAACAATACTGAAATAAATCCACCGAGCAGAAACTGTATAATTAAATGTGCTTCCCATGTCACGTCGGCCAGCTATAATAGTGCTGCACTCCCCTATCTGATCCACCATAACACCAGCAGAGAGTCTTTGATCAGGCAGTTTTCCACTGCCTGTGGGAGGAGGCTGGCATGGATGGGGAGAACAGTGAGGGCAGGGGATCCCTTCCAGAGGCTGCAACCGGTTACTCATGAAAGACCCAGATGGAACATTCCTGGCTTCCACAAAAACTTAACTCTTCCCTGACTTCATGCATGTTTAAAACAAACAAACAAATTAATGTAGGCTTAAAGCTGCAAAGACCACAGTTAAAAAAACGTTTTTCCCAAAAGTTATAACTGAGATAAGTTCTTAGATCTTGTGCGTCAGAGGGGCTACTATCAAGCTCTATAGATAGATCAATAAGCAGCCTGGATTTTTATCGATACATTTTTTTTTTTCCCAAATTACTGGTATCATTTTTTTTGTGTCAGGTTGTGTCAGAAAATAAATGAATAATCGACAATGTGCGCTAATGTATCCAAAACAAAATGTAAGATGAAGAAGCAGGGGCAAAAGATAATACCTGTGAAATTTGGCCAAAATTTAAATGTTGTGTGTCACGCCAACCAATCATCAAGCACCTCGATTACATGTGATCAATGATGACCTTTAAATAGGCAATGTGCATCCATGTATCCAAAATAAAACATTAAGATGAAGAGGCAAAAAGGTCCTGTTACAAAAGAGTCAGCATGTTTTAAAATCACCTGCTTGTATGACCTTATGTTGCATTTATCTGCCTTGCATATGAACATGCATATGGCAAGAATGATGAAGCATGCAGAGTGCATTTGTTCATTAAGGCTTCATCCCTCATTTAACCCAACAGACTGCCCAGCTAGCTAATTAGCTAATGTGCATTCGTGTAAGTCTTCATGTAGGAAGAAAAGGGGGAAGAAGAAGAAGAAGAAGAGCTTTCGCCTTCAGCTGCCAAAAATAATTTGTACTTCATGTCCTGTATGTGAGTCCAACATTGTAAGCACTATTGTGGTTGATAAAATAAAAATCTATTTGAACAATTTACTATGGATAATTCAAGGTACACATGGTGACATTCCCATTGACGTACATGGAAACCAACAGATAAGATAAGCTATGCCTTTGTACACATTTGAGCCACATGACACATTTCAGCAGTTGCATTGATGCTCAAAAAGCATTTAGAATAAGCAAGACAAACTCCACCATTGCCATCAAGGGGACAAAGACGCGTACAGTTGTTTTTATAAAACATTACACAATCCTCTCATTCAGTTACTATAATGTCCATGAAAATCTGCAGGGCACAACCGTGCTAAAGACTTACTGGGGATAAATTCAAGCTAACAAACAGACACTTGTGCTATACCATTTAATTTTGACCATTTCTCTGAAAAGGAAGGACAAATCTGCATTTTGTTGTTTTCCGTTCCCCAGTCCTGCGCGACTGGTGCAGGAGATTTTCTATGCTTCTCTGGCTGCTCGACTGTGTGCACCTCCCCTCTTCATACGAGCCAGCCTAGTTAATACCATCACCATGGAGACAGCTCTTTGGCAACTCCGCTGGCTCACATGAGCCCAGGTACACGATCATTCAAGCACACGCACAATGAAACACACTTGCACGTTCATATGTTACAAGAATAACAGGCATGTTGTCCAAAACACACACACACTGCTTGAATGATAAGGGAATGCTATTCTGGTTTGCACAAGTAGGTGGCAAGTGTTTAATATAGTTAGAGGACAAACGTCTGATAGTGTCAAATCACTTCATACATTTATCATAACCATTACACAGCAGTTAAATACTGGATATATACTATAAAAAGGGTATAATTCAATGCATTCTGGTAAACATCTACTTACTAAACAGGTAATAGAAAAGGTTACATTATTAGCAAGATCCACAAGGGGGGAAAATCTGAGGATTGTGATCAAGGAAATAACTGTAACACTGTTATAAACACACTTCATATAATAAACAAGAAGAAAATCAGAGGGCACAAAGCCTCTGACAGACCCCAACTTTAACCACAAAGCAGTGGAGTTCAGGCATGATTAAACAATTAGTTTGGTGAACTACATCATTATGTATTTGTTGACATCTTATTCAACTACATAGCTATCATAAAACCTCACCAGCTGGGGAAGCACAACATAAAGATGTCACATACATCCAGTTGTCACAGTAACGTCACAATCAACAGATCGTTTTCATTGTTATGATAATCCCCCCACGCTACATTAAAGGGATTGTATGGCTATCACTAAATCATAGAATCACTTGGAAGCGACAGCTAAAGCCCTAATGTGTATTGTCAAGTCACAACATACTAACTAGTCGTTTCCCAAGTGAGCAGCTAGCAGCGTTTCTGGCAGGGTCTGGCTAACTGCTGGGGATAAACACAGTATCATTAGCTGGCTACAACTCAACAACCGCTTGAGCATGTGTCTCAATGTAAATGTGAAGCTCTTATTATAGCCAGAATCATGACTCTAAATGAGATTTACCAAACAGTACTGTACCCAACCTTTACACGTTAACAAACAATTCAACACCTAGCTTTGAAACGGTCTCTTTAAAGATTAAGGAGATGCTTCCGTTTCGGAGAATTGCTGGAGAAACTCGAATTACATTCCGCTGGCGAATGTTGAAATCGGGGTAGCTAGCTCACGTTAGCCAGACAACAGTAGCTCAAAATCAGGTCCGCTTTTGGCACAATGACCGCTTACCTGGTCTCGAATTTTGAGAACCACCATATTTCTGGGATTTTAATTGTTCTCGTGCAGATTCATAAAGGGATATTTGTCTCCTTCCGATTAGCAGTGTTTGATCTTTGTAGCTCTCCCGCTGGTCTGCTGGAGGCCTTTGCGTGACGCTAGTTTAGCTCTCTTGCTAGCTTCCTAACCTGATGGCATGGAAGCAGAGGAGTAGCGGAAACTCCATAACATTGCCGCCACCATAATTCGCCTCCCAGAAACACGCGACTCCATTGGTCGGACGCTCTGCACGCCCTAGTAAGGGGTTTTGTGATTGGTTGTTACTAACAGCGCTCTGTGACAGACGCACCGTGCTGAATATTGCGTCGATGTTGAGATATTTTATAACCAAAGATTTTAACCGTTTAGCTGGCATACATTTAATTAACATTGTACAACAGCCATACTGCTGTCTCTTCAATACATATATTAAGCTCTTTTTAGTCGGCTCTCCGGTGACAGCAGGTTATTTTTCTATTTACATGCGGTGACTCATCCTGAAGTTGCACAAAAAGCGAGAACCATGCTACCAGAGGCTGAGAGCCGCTCTGTAGAGCCACTAGGGGTAAATCATTATTTCTATTTCAGTATTCTCTTAGGAGGAGGATTTCTTTCCGGACAGACGGTCACGAACTCACTATTCTGAATAAACGTAGCTATACGACGCTAACATAAACATGTAGCCCATAATAATATATATATAATATTCTAGAATGTTAAAGATACAGACCACTAACCTTGACACCTGTTGACCCTCAGCCACTAATTTAAGTTAGTGAAAAAGGAATCTTCTACAACAACAACAAAAACTGTATACAGAACACTTCAGCGATACTTGATAATTATAAACTTTATAGTAGGCCATACACAGTAGGTTAGTAGCCCATACAGTAAGCTATACAATGCACATATACTGTACACATCACCAGGCCCCCCCTTCTGCCTTTGCCTCCTGGTCTTGAGATCTCATATCTTTATTATAACAGCAGCTCTAAGTTTCCAAACTGTTATAAACACCAGTTTAATTATTCTTTTCCCCTATATTATGGGAGTTAAATAATTACTTGCTCCTACTACTTTGTATACAAAATATTTAAAGTGCCATCTAATGTGGGACTGTTTTAGGCTATTATTATTATTATTATTATTATAGAGAAAAGTGAATTCTGTAAAACCCCCAGGTTGGTGTTTCTTTTAATCCTGAGTGTGTTGCAGGTCCTGTGACCTAACACCTAAAAGTGGGGGAATATGGCCCTCTAGTGACCTACTCTTCAACTACAAGCAGGTTTTAAAAGTAGTTGATATACAAAAACAACATGGGAACTCGTAGGAATCAAAAGTATCAGTATCTGTATGCCCTTTAGGCATAAAACAGCATTATTTAAACCTTCTGTAATCCCTGTAATAAAACTTATAATCAAGTTACATTAACTCAAAAACAACCCATGCAAGTGTTCGTGATTTCTGATCCATATATGTTTACAAACCCTATTCAACTTAGACCTAAATCTGCTGAAATTAAAGATGTCATGCATTAATGATCGTGATAATAAGGGTGTCTGTTCTTAAAAGATTGAATCACTCATGGAATATTACAGCCACAACAGCTGACAATTGGGGACAGTAATTTCCTCTGTATGGTGGAAATACCACTGACAGGACTAGCAGGGATGACGTTATCGAAGAGTGCCAAAAGGCTTGGACACAAAACTGCCTGTTTATGATGTACTCTGTGAGTCACAGGCTGTTACAGACAGTACATTGAGTTTCAGAAGTCAACAGAGTGGCAATTCAGGAATAGAAGATCCGCTGCTGCTATATATTACTGTGAGGGAAGAATTGTATAAGCTACTGTACATCAGTTCATATTGCGACAAGTGATTTGTTTTTTTTGCATAAATTAAACAAGAATAGTGGTAGAAGAACAATGCCGAATGGATTATCTAATTTAGCATATAATATAAATCTTAATTCTTCCCTACAGAAACTTGTTGGCATAACCTAAGCAAGCAGCTACTATGACTTGGATGCTGTGTGGCTACACAGAGATGATTACTCCTTGTGATTACCCTCCACCAAGTGGCATTAAGAAATTAAAAAACGTAGTATGGCAAAGAAGGACAATTTTTGTGAGTGAGGGCCGGTAGTGGGGGTCTTGTGAAAGAATGTGGGTTATACTCACCAGGCAACTTTCCAGGGTAGTCTCACATTTCAAGACGTTGGGTACAAAGAGAAGAGAGCGGGAGTACGTTGTGGCTGCTATGTTGACGATTTTGGGTGTAGGTTGGTTGCCTTTGCTGGGGGTAATCCTCCTGGATCTGTCCCTAAGCCCCCTGAAGGCCACAGTTACCTCCGCAGAAATACTTTCTCACTGGAGAGGCAGAGGTGGAAAAGGGTTCCCACAAATTAAATTAAGAGGAGGAACAGTGGAGAATGGAGTAAACGCATAGATGAAGAAAACAGATGCACACTCACATACCTCCACTCCTCTTTAAAACTGCACCCTGACCCTGTGTTTACACCCTTTTTGTTTACAGGACCCCTTGTGTGCGCGCGTGTGTGTGCATGCGTGCATGCGTGCGTGTGTGTGTATGAAAGAAAGTTGGGAGAAAAATGAAGATTAATATGAACTGTCCGGAACCTTCTGTAATTCTTCTGGAGCTTTTTGAAGCTTTTGTCAGGTTTCTTTGTTCCAGTATTTTATAAAATAAAAACATTTTTTAATTGATCGCTCCAGTTCCCTCCACTAATAGAACAGAATTCCTTTATTGTAATTAATATGCTGAAATATGAGCAGCAATCCTGATGGTGCATTCACATATTAAAAAATAAATGTTAATATAGAAAAAGACATTTAAACTATTCTAAGTTAAGTATGCATACAAGAGGTATACATACATACATGCATACCTATATAGCTAAATACCAATGTACATACAGTATATATACACATACAAATATACACTAACTAATTAAGTATGCATTTGCCATAGCCTTCAAAGAATAATATAAAAAACAACATAATAGTAGCTGCTTATTGTACTTCTGGATATTGCACATTTACTACACATTTTTTCTGATATGCAGGTAGGAGAGACTATACAAAGGTGCCGTAATGCAGTAACACTAATGGAAATAATAAAAGATAGATTCCAAATAGTCATATATATGCACCTATGTGGCATTTATGCAGTTTTTGTGAAGAAGTCATTCTGGAATGTCAAATGCTTTCTTATGCAGTCCTTTATTAGGGTTGAAAGTAATATTTATATCTAAATCAGTCACAATCCCAAGAGAACAACACTGCATAACTTTATTCAATCATTAGAGCCAGTACCCTCTATTTGCTGTAACCATATAAGGTGTATTTGTACAGCTTAAAGCAACATAAGTAAGTAAGTAAGTTTAGATGGCAAAAAAATAGACAATGCTTCATCAACATGTGTCGCTCTCTCATAGAAAACCACTAGAGGGTGTCCACCCAGAACGTATGGACAGGTTTATAAAAAGGTGAGTCCTGTTACCCACCCTCAGTCACAGGGAAGTGACATTGATAAATAAACTTCATTTAACTTTTTAAACACTTTTTGGGACAGCTGTTTTACTGCAGTGAAGTTGCTCACACCAGCCAATGAAAGATTACAATTAAACATGCTGACAATTAGATGTCTGAATATTAATGGGAACTGCAAAGCTCATGACATTCTTCGCTGACCGACCCACTATCTGAAAAATTACATGGTCCTTAGTGCCCAAGGTCCAGCTGTGGTGTCCCGCACAGTGGGGAGACAGCCACAATGACATGCATGCAGGATCATCTCTCAGATTCTCCGATGCTGGGCTGTGCCCCTGTCTGTTCAGCCGTCGGGATGAGGGATAGCAAACAGCTGGACAGTCAGGGTCCTTGGATGAAAGTGGTGTCACCCACTGGGTCATTCCCAGCTGCTGGAGGACAGTGGCAAAATGGGAGGAGAATTCATTGTTTCCCACCACTGATCCTGCAAGTGTTGATGTGGAGCAAGAGACCATTAATGAGCAGATAAATCCAACACTTTCTCTCATACTATTTCATAAAAATCAGAGCAAGGGTAGGGATAATTAGACAAAAACAAAAAGAAGTCAACATATTTCAAGAAGCATTCATTTCTATGGTGCAAACTGCATGGAGACAAACACCCAAATACATTATGGTATTTGATGAGAACTTATGTTGTAAACAGGTGAACAGAGAGGAGGGAAGTACACTGTGCTTCTTCTATAGGGGAGACATTTGTCCTCTGGGCCAAACAGTAAACTAAGGAGAGGTTCTGAAAAATGCTTTGAAGTGACAAATAAAAATGTGAGACCGTGGACAGCTGTAGATTTATGACGATGACAAATCTGCATATAATCTGTGCTAATCACACCAGCCTTGTTCCTGGTTAGGATAAAAGCTTCTCCTCTTTTTCTTTTCTTTTCTTTTCTTTCTTTTTTTTTTTTAACAAAATTCCTGCCACTAAGCAGGACATGTTACCAGAAGAGTGGGAAAATCCTCAGTTGTTAAAAGTGCACTGTGTAGTTTGGGAAAGAAAGTGTAAATCGCAGAGAAAGATCTTCATCAACTGTTTTTTTTTAAGCCTAAAAAAACTAAATAAAATGATGGAATAAAGTGAATAAACAAACTGACCTGAAAGGACAACACAATTTCATACTGCTTTACTTTGTTTATATGTGGCGGACCCTGCCACTTTTCTAGATTCAAACTGTTCTGGGTACCTTCTTATCCTTTGAGAACAGCTTGTTTATTCAGTTATTGAAATGAGTGTGTTATTACCTCTGATACCCGAGTTTAAATTTCTTCTCCAAAATTGTATAATGCCCCTTTAAATTTACAGTTTATTGTTCCCTCATAGGGACCTGTCATGCAGTTGCCATTTAGCCCCCCCATTTTTTATCACTGGCATTACAACTCCTTAAGCCACTGGATGCATAAGAATAACTAAATTAATTAATAACTTTGTAATCCACAGAGATTACTAGCAACTAGTAGTAAATTGGTAGCAACTTCAGTTTAGTTAAGTCCCAACTGATGGCAGTGACTGGTGTGTCCCGTAGATGGCACTGCTAACATTTTAATGATCCTTTGTGTGCACTTGTTGACGCCACAGGTGCTATTTTTAGGAGGTGCATCATCGCAAACTGTGGTCTTTCGATGCAGCTGTCATAGCATTCATATTTTTGCGATTGCATGTTATGCAATGACAAGCAAACAATAGCCTCTTTACAAGCAGTGAGCTACTTCACAGAGTATCCCATACCTCTATTATCATAATCCCCAGTGCATTTAAATACTGTTATCTAAAGAACTCAAAATTAGAGCAGTTTAATGTATTAAAACTGGCTTTATGTAAACTGATCTGTTATCTCAGCTTTGCACAATGTGTATAGCACCAGTAAAAGTTATCATCAGATCAGTGTGCTGCAGGTCTTCTTCACACTGGGAGATGACTGATGAGACGAGTGCACCTGCTGAGGACAAACGGTGGCCGGAGCTGCCCTCGTCTGTCCATCACAGAGATTATCAGAGGACAGAGGACAGTGGAGTGGGCGGAGTGTTCAGTCTGCCTCCACCTTGATTTTATATCGTTCCCTCTCTCCACCAAGTGAGACTATTTATAGCTCAGTCGTCATACCGCCGAGTCCAGACCGCATCACGCCTGTCCTCCAATCTGAACAGTGCAGCAAACGACCAACCTTGTAAACAAGGTACACAATTAACGTTTCCTCTTCTGCCTGCTTGTGTTTAAATATGTGAGCAAGCTAGCACAACATCGACCTGTATGTATGCAAACTACTGTGTGTCTCTACACATGTATTTAGTAGTGTTCACAAGGAATATTAGCAAGTGTTAACCTCATTTAAGTTAATGTATTAGCTATTTTATGAAATATATGACTGCTAGGTCAAGTTGCTTTTATATATAAACAAAATGAAGTTATAGCCTGAGCTGTCCAAACAGTTTAATTAATGTTTAGTGTTTATTTAATTCAATTTTGTAATTATGTTTTTCATCATGCTAGCCGAATGTTTTTGAACAGTAACTAGATAGAAATCACAAGTGTGAAATAACGGTTGGTTATGCGGCCACAGGTGGTCGTTTATTTGGTTAGTTTCTATTGTGTGAGTCCGCCATTAAAAGTGGACCGGAACTGTAAGCAGCTGCGTTATCCACACACAACCACACGAGTGGAAATGTTTTTGTTTTTTTAGCTGAATGACTGACGTACCTCGCCATCACCATCATTGCTTTCGCAGACTGTTATTTGTTACAATATGTAGAAAATTGAAGTGCAGACTGCCAGCTATAAATAGACCTACTTATGGGTGGATGATCTCACCAAACCTGGTAAAAGTGTGAAAGTCCTAAATCAGAAACCCGTCATCTAACGAGGCTGCATCACCCTCTGTCAGGGACCACACATGATTTGGTTAGACTAATACTTTAATAGAGCGATTCAATGAGAAACTGAATAGGATCTAACTCTTGTTACAGTGAGCAGTGAGATTCTCATTTGGTGGAAAACATATCTGGCCATCTACTTGACATAAAACACTTAATATACTGAAATACTCCTAGTAAAAGACCTGCATTCAAAAATTTTAATCAAGTAAAAGCAAGCTACAGAAGTATCAAGCATCTAAACTATCACAAGCAATTGTACTCATAATGCAGAATGGTTTCTTTCAGTGTTATACTAGTATAGAGTTATATCATTATCATTGATGCATTAACATATAAGCAGTATTTTGATGTTTTAGTTGGTCACGGTGAAGCTGATTCTACCTGCGTTACACATTGTTGAGTAGTTTAATCATATGATATATACTTAAAGAGGTCATATTATGCTAATTTTCAGGTTCATACTTTTATTTGGGGTCATATTAGAATAACTTTACATACGTTTATTTTCAAAAAACACATTATTTTTCTCATACGGTACATTGTTGCAGCATCCCTTTTCACACTGTGTCTTGGTCACTCCATTTTAGCTACAGATCGAGACATGTTGCCTCTGTTCAATCTTTGGTGAGAGTTGCACATGCTCAGGGTGTAGCCAATCAGAGGCAGAGTAGGATGGGTCATGCTGAGCAAGGTAGTGTGATCTAAAATAACGCTTCTACAGCAGCAGTGACTGTATGTCTGATGATTGACTTTGTTCAAAATAAGTATAGAAAAAAAAATCTATATAACACCTGTTACGTAGTGATGTATGTAAGGACTGCATTCTACATACTTTTGCTTTCAGCTCCATTGTTTTTTTAAAAATGTTTTTAGCTTAAACCTGCAAAATAAAATGTTTCTATTTAAAATGATAAAAGCCTGTTTGTTTCGTTTTCTGTTTTTAATACACTGTAATTGCAACATACAGGGTCAACAGAGATAGGCATTTAACTATTCACTCTACTCCCTATGCGATAATGTATGTGATGCTATTTCCTGCATATTTTGTGTTTACAGATACAGAAGAACCCAATCTTTAAATACAAGAAAATAAAGACATGAACATGAATGGGTGGAGCTTATTTTTTTCTTTAATATCTTTTGAGATGCCAGTAACTACTGTAAATTAAGGTTTATTGACAGTGCAGCTGTAATGAGGGTTAAATACTTTAGTTTAGTTCTCAGTTGTTTTGCTGGACACCATGTCACTCCGACAAAGACTCTGAGATATGTTACATGTGAAGTGACTCTTGTATGATTGCTCTGCTGACCAGTGTTCTTTCCACAGGTGTCATATGGTGACAACATTTCAGTCTTCTCAGGGCAAGGTAATAGAAAAACACAAGAACCACAAACCCTCCACAGTACACACAACATTTTCACTAAGACAGTGACATAAGAAAAACACTACTCATACTTGACATGAAAGCCTCTCACAGCCACTTCAAATGACCCTTCAGCTGTCTTTCCATTTCAGAATATTTATAATATTTTTACATTAGACTTGTTCTTGGCAGGTTAATGCTCACAGATGTCTGCACTGCTCAGATGGCTTGAGGGGGCAGGTACCATCTGAGCTGTGTCAGGGAGAGAAAGTCATTTTAACAACACCTTACACTTAGCCTCACACATAATTTCATAGTACCAATGAATGTGTTAATGAGACAAAATGTTTTCGATAGAGCAAATCTTGGCAGGCATCTGTGAATTATTCACTGGACCTGATAAGTTGGCATGTTTGGCCATACAATTGGCGAGCAGTATTCACAGAAGCAGCATGTTGCATGACATCCCTGCTGTGTAATGCATGTCAGCCATAGTGGGTTATTATTATTGCTCTAAAGTGTATGTCTTGCAGAGTTGTACCAGTAAAAATACTCTATAGCCTACACAGAATAGTCACCTGGCTACTGGCAGAGATGACATAAGAGGTGAGAGTGAGCTTGTGAATCGAAGTGGAGAGAGTACAATGCCTTTTCTGTTTTTTTTCGCAACTAAAGTGATGGAAGTGATGAATTGCGCTTTGTCACTGCTGATTTATTTCCTGTGTTTGTGTGCCATCCTTGACTGACCGTGACAGTGTGAAGGCAGCCATCATGTCAGTCACGCAGCAGAAATGGCACTGAAAGAATGCTGTGGGGTTTTGTGCTGGGTGACGTAAAATATGACAAGACATAATGATTGAGCCAATCTTATGCCTCAAGTGGGCACAAATGAATTGCTGGAAAATCGCAATTGTAAACCTTTGTGTAAACAGCAGGTGTGTGCCGGTGTTCAGTACTTTGTTGTCTGTGTAGAGGTGTGACCGTTGTGAAGGAGCTACCATACCATACACCTGACATATGATGTGGTCAATACATAGCTGCATTTGAATAGTATCGTTTTTGCTTTTCATTTGTTGGCATAAATAACGAGGGTGGTATGTTGCAGTAGAGCAACTAAGAACCTCCATTTTGTAAAAGACATCTTCCCAAAATAAAACTGAGTTGAATTGTATTTGACATTTATGACAGATAATGTCATAACACATTTATGGTGTGAAATGAATCTCACACTGACAGGTTGTTTTATCACCGTGCTGTCTATATTTATTTGTTTATAACACTTATCAGCATGGCAGGGTTTCATTGTGTAAGCCTCAGAATATAACGTATTATGAGTTTGAGATGACCAGGTTATAGCGGTTGTAAATAATATATGAAGCATAGGACTTTGTTTATTAAATAATACAGTAAAATATAATGTAGTCAGTCCTTTAAAGCTCACAGTAAATGCCTCTTTTTTGGCATCATGGCTATTTCACAACTGGTGTTTCATGGAATTCAGCGCTGTTAAGGCATTACGGGACCTTAATGAGTCTCTAAAGTCATAAAAGAGAACATATGATGGCATACTGTGAGGCAATTGCAGGTAAATACGTGATACTCGAAAGACTCATAACCCCAAACTCATAATGTATCATAGCTTCTCAGCTACAGTTGTGATATTGCTCAATTGCAATGTTCTTATGTTGCATGCATAAAAACTATATTAAAACCAACCAAAGCATATATTATTACCAAGTGGCATAAAGTAGTGTGATGCCATTAGGTACAAATCTTAATGTTCAGTCTTAATGTTCTGTCATGATGCACATAGTTCTTGGGGGGGGGATTTACATAATTCAGCATGATCCAAAAGACTTAGAAACAGCTTTTGTAATTAGTACCCAGCACCCAGCGTCAGCCAGCATAATGTGTTCTTTAGCTGGATTTCACACTTGGAAATAAGCTCTCATTCTATCCATCATTCGCTTGAAAGAAATGACAGATGATTAATAATTATATAATTTCCCCAGTGGTTCAAATTGCAGAAACAATTCTTAAAACGTAACACCAACAAGTAAGATTTGTCTCTTGAACGTACATCTCTCGTGATATGTTTCTCAGCTTGGAGTTGGTTGTTGTTGACACCCTTGAACTATTTTCTGTGCAGTCCAGGATCTATTATTGGCTTTGGCTCTAAGTGTTTTCTGTTCCATAACAAGATGAATCCCCAACATGGCATTAGGTTACCAGGCAACAGTGTACACTTCACTGCTTGGTTATAATTTTCTTTGTATAGTTATGATGTTTAATAGTAAGTGACTACATGGCAGTCGGCCAAATTTAACCACTGTTAGCAGAACCCGTTGAGCCTGATGTATGTCAGGAGGCGTAGAGGCTTGCAGGCTATATTTGGCTGCTATGTTCCCTTCAAAGAGACGAGTTCTAGGACTGGACTTGACATTTCTCTTAGACTGGAAAAAATGGGTTTGGGTCAGTGAGTTTTTGCAGGAGGAGGGGTGTTGTTGATGCCCAGAGGAAGGTGCTGGTCTCTGTCTGCAGTGGCTCATTGTTATGTTCTCTTCATCGGTAATACAGGAAGCTTAGATGACAGCATAAAACTCGCACTTATTCGTGTCAGAATAAAGTACTGTCATTATTAAAGCCTGTCAGGACTTTTTGCTAACATATTATTGTTACTGTAATGTACACAAGGTACCAATAAGAGCAGGATAAATTGTACTTGTAGGTCTTTCTGTATGTAAGCTGAGTTTTATGTTTTCTAAAATGTCAACATATCATGTTTTTTCTTCACTTTGGGAAAATTCTCTAACAGCTCAGGCTCATATAAACCTTGTGAAGCCTGTAAAATACAGTGTCAACTGCTCAGAACAGGACAAGTTTTTCTCGACTTTTGAGAGGGTGACATGTTGGATATTACACCGGGAACCAGACAGTTCTTCTGAGCTCATGTTTTATTTGCTCTGGCAGATGTGTCTAGTCCCTCTCCATGTTCAGACACATTTTTCCACCCAACCTGGCCCATATCGGGCCAATCACAACTCTGACTTGGGGCAGGTCTGATACAATGACGGACAGAGGAGTGTCACCAGTCCAGATTTGAAAGGTCTCATACATACATGTTGCTGCTCTAATTGGTTGCAAGTGTATCCAGTTGCATTAAGCTTGAAAATGGAAGAAGAACTGCCTCAAATTGAATGTGTCGCTCAGCGCTAGCCTGTGCCTGTTGACATACCCCCGTGGAAATTGAAAATTAACTGAGGACCAGTTGTGCAGTGTCAGGCTAGCTGGAGATACCAAGTTAAGACAAATAATGATATGACAGTATGGCACAATAAAGGTTGTAAGTATTTTGATGTAACTCTGGAGTAGCCAGGACTGGTGAGCCTTATTAATCTGGCAGTAGCACAATACATTTACTGGTGATGTTAGAAATTAGTCATCTGTTAAGCAGCTACAGACCTTACAGATGATGTTTTCTAAGTCCACTTGAAGCCTCTAAAGTCACTGATTGTTTGCATTATTAGCAAACCTCATGGCAGACTATTTTATCCTCTGAAATTAATATAATTCAATATTTTACAATGCTGCAAAGTTCTGTTTTTGATTAGTCTCCATTGAGTGTGTTGTATGTGTTTTGAGATTAAACAGAAGCAGTCCTGGCAGTGCAGTTCTGGCCTTTATCTCAGTGTGTTGTCATGAAAAATAAATGGAGAATCATGTTCACACCTTTATTTATTTTGCTGTTCTTGGCCGCTGCTGCTCTAGTGGAAGTATGAGTGTGGCTGTGCAGCAGACATTATGCAGACAATCTGAATGTATCCCAGGTGCCACAAAACTGTCCGTACTTAACTACGTTTTTCCACACTCACACTCTTATTGTTTGTTGTTTCTGTTCTTTTTTTGTAGTTACAAGTTATTAACTCTGTTCAGGCAGGTGCAGAGAAAACATTTTAATCAATCTTTAATGCAGCCTGTTAATGTATCTTTCTTGCATGGTGAAAAAGTCAGAGGTGTTTGTTCTCACAGCGCAGAGTTGTGGCTGGGACTGTTTGTGAATAAAGGAGTAGGCAGTGCGGTATGTGTGAGGAATATTTCTCTCTCTGTATAGATAATAGGAGGAGAATAGTGGCCCAGAGGGGGGAATCTGGCTCCTGTTGCAGCTGAGACACAGAGCTTGGTAGGTTTAGTATGGTGTTCTCAGTGTTGTTCATCCAGCCCCACTGTAGACCCCTGGGCTCTCTGGGGGGACCTACTTCCATTTGTTTTCACTTCCTGTCCAAATGGAGTTGAAGAGATGAATCATTCATGTCTTTACGAGGCCTCTTGTGTGGATGAAAAATGGGCTTTAAGGCTCCAGCCTTGAGTATTCAAGATGGATTAACATGGTATGCTTTTTGCTAACGCAACTTCCATTTGCATTTTTTTATTCTTTAGTTTAAGTCAGTCAGCACAGATTTTTTTTAAAGGCATGCTATTTTTCACAGTTTATTTTTACCTGAAATATGTGCGTCATTTTCCTGCCCCATCATCTACTGACCCATCTGCTTATTTGTCTGTGAGTATGGCCACTGACAGGCGCCATGGAGAGTGCCCCTGCCCTCGTTCCATCCTGCTCTGTCAAATCTGCATCGCAAAATCAGTGAAGGTGATAAATGAGCTGTGCTTCAGACTTCTTGGTATGCCCAGCCTAATGGGCAGATTGTCACTTAACTGTCACAGGGTGGGGCTGTTATCCCTGATGGCAGAAACAAACAAACTTCACAGGCCCACCAGTTGTCACTCCATGCCATCCCATCATCCTCTGGGGCCCAGACTGCACCGTCATGCATCATGCTAAACGTCTCTTTGTTGTTATCGTTCATCTGTGGGTACCTGCCACCTCTCTCAGCCCATCCTGTGAGTTATTGGACTGCAGGAGGTCATGGCCTCAACCCCCTCCCCACTTTGCGTGAAATGTGCAGAACAAACGGATCCAGGAATTACACAGAGATTGGACACACTGGCTGGAAATCTAAGAGAAGAGTCCTTGTAAAGGTCTCTGTGGCCAGATAGGTGTGAAAGGGTTACCAGCCCATCTGTTTCCAAAAACAGATTTTTTTTACCGCCTTTGAGGTGACAACATTAGAGCATTCTCGAAATTCTCCCTTGTAGCTTTGGATTATATTCCCTCAGCAAACTTGAGTCCATCCATGATCTCTTTAGAACAGAAAATTGATGTGGATTTTTTTTACTCAAGGCCTTTGAGATGTATTTAAAAGCACATAATAACATCAGTGAATGGCATCTTGTATCAGCGACAGGAGAAAAAAAGAAGAATGAAGATGCTATGAATGCCCACAATTTTAGGCCTGTTTTTCTTTTTTTAAAGGTAGGACTCCCCATGCTCACAAGTTAAAAAGGAAACACTGATGTGCTGAACGTCATGTCATCTTTTGTTTGTTCACACCCAGCTTTGAGGAGTTCACGTAGCTATAACAGTCTTTGTTTTTTTGATGGTAATATCCTTTATAGAAGAGACAGCCACCGCTTGTTAGGCCCTGTGTTATTGAGGGGGCTGGGTTGAACAGTCAGTTTGGTTACTGGATCCGAGATGAAAGGCAGAGGTCAGGAACGCAGCAGCCACTCCCAAGCACAGCATGGTGGCATTGCTATATGAAATTTGTGCATGTGCATCTTAGTCTGTGCATGTGTATTTGTTTGCAGAGTGAGTGTCTTAGTTTGTATTTCTACTGTATCTGTGTTCCTTGGACCTCTGTGCCTTTGCAGCATTTTCTCTTCTCATGTTCAGTCGCTTTAGCAGTGTGTTTGCTGTGTGTCAGAGTATTTGTCTTCCTGCTCCTTGGAGTTTGCTTTGGAAAGCTGACAGTATTATCTGTAGCATCTCTACTGGTTACTTCAGTTCTTGTTCCTGTTTTAATCAACCTGCAGGGTGCACTGTTGCTGAAGGATCCACCAGGGGTTTTTACCCCGCTTGGACACTGTCCCACAATTACAAGTCCTGCTGCCTTAGTTACTTCTCTGCTCTCCAGTCTCATTTAAGCTGATGAAGCTCACAAGTAGAAGAACTAGAAACAAAGAGAAGGCTTTGGATTTTGTATGATTTTCATTATTGCCACACATGCAGTGACACTAACCACAAAGCAAAATCATTTTGTTATTGTGATATACAAGTGATTTGACAGATCTAAAATGTAGAGAGTCAACCAAGAGAATGATTAGACCTCAGGCTGCAACTAACAGTTATTTACATTGTAGATTAATGTAAAAACATGATCATATTCCTGATTAATTGATTAGTTGTGTGGTCTATACAATGTCAGAAATAGTAAATGAAAATAGTGAAAATATTGATCAGTGTTTCCTAAAGCCCAAGATCACATGCTCAAATTATTTGTTTCGTCTACAAACCAAAGACATTTAGTTTACTGGCAGAGACTTTTTTTCTTAAAATTTGACTGACATTGATTAATTGATTATGAAAATGGTTGCCAATAATGTAATAGTCAACAACTGGTCAATAAAGGAATCAAGGAATTGTTGCAGCTGTATTTAGATCACACAGAAAGTTATCAGTGATTGAAGCAACTTTAACACTACAATTGTTTCCTCACCAAACTAGCAAGATGAACTCTCACCCACACTTTTCCCTCTCAAGAGAAAAAGGAAATAGGGAGCTGTTTGACTTGTATAGGGGCTCTCATAGGAATTGCAAAAGTAGAACATTGAAGTTTGTGTAACATAAGTCAGTAACTTACACTGCATTTGAATATCGTTGCTCTTCAGAGTGAATTTATTTGTAACTGTGGTGGAAAAATGTATATGAATATGATGCTGTAATAAGATCCAGAAACTCAAGGTCACCCTGGCCAAGCATTTAAAAATACATCTGGAGCCCCTCCAGGTTTATGCATATGGAGCAGACCAGACATTACCATTGTAACAGAGGTGGTGGGTGCACTGTGGGGGCATTTCCTGGTATGCACAGCACTGCCTTAATAATCAGAGGAAGAGCTATTTTTCAGAGGCATTGTTGCGTCTGAGACCTTTGAGACACCACAGGAGGAGAGTGCTGTGACTGTGGTGCAGTCAAGTAAAGAAGTGGTGGCGTAGGTGGAAGTGGCTCGGACAATAAGCGTCAGCCCACCCTTCCCATAGTAAACTTGATTTCCTGTTGCACTCTTTTAGACGGACCTTTAAAAATCCATGAATGGGTCTTTTCTTGAGTCTTTAAAGGTCATTGACAAATCCAGAATCGCAGTCAAGCAGTAAGTGTGATCTGCTGTTAAACAGCTACAGTTTTCATTATGTTACGTTGCTGGGTTCTTCCTTGATAAGTGTGCTTAACATATTCAGGTCACTGAAGTGAGATTTGTCTCTTTAAAAGAAAATCTGCTACTTGGGTGAACACTGCCTGTACTTTTCCTGTGACTGAAATAACAATGCTGGTATCTTGCCAAAGGACAAACTAGCCTGATAAAATGTGTTGTCTCAAAAGCTGTGGTAATACCAAAAATACATATTTTGTTATCATATTAAGATAATAGCCCCAAGGCACTTGGGAGGGATGATGCTATGATTATCAACTCATACATGGTCTCGACTAGCAGGATGTGTCCTGGAAGGATGCCTCTGAACAGAGAACCTTTGTTTTTATTAATCCCTCAGGGATTTTTTAAGGTCAGCTAAATTTGGCTGGACTCCATCAAAGTCACATGTGTGTGTTTGATTCAGATGAGACATTCAACTTCTGCAGGCATTTTTGTGATGTAGGTCTGAGAGCCACTGATGCAATGATTCTGCACGTGGTGGGTTCAAGCAGAAAAGTTCCCTCTGAATCCTGCTTCATGTTCAATGGTTAAAAGCTTGATAAAATGCCAGCTAACATCAAGAATGTTCTTTCAAAGGATCTAATCAATTCCAAGCTTTGGTGTTAGAAAATATTTTGAGGATCAATAGTTTGTGTTGCTTTGACAGAAGGTGCTGGACAAGGGAGACAAAGTGGGACTTAAAGTGGGCTTGTCATGACAGAATGTAGGGTGAAAGTTGTACAACAACAACATGGTCAATTTGATACAAACAGTGGATCAATGGTTTCCAGCAGAGATGAGCACATTGATCAGTAAAAATACTGAGCTCTGCCCTCTGTTTCCAGTGTGCCTTTGTGCTCCACGTCTATTTTTAGAAAGCCTATGGCAGCAGATGAAGGCACGGCATCAGGGACCTATTCAAAGTTAGAAAGTAAACTGACCTCAAGGTCAGTGCACAATAAGTGAATGCTTTGAAATTGCTTTGAAATTGTGTTTTTGCCTTTTTGGAACTCTCCTATGGTTCAGCCTGTCTCTCACATCTCAGACAGAAGCTTCACAGCAGATAAATGAAAACATTTTTCTGAAAGCTTTTTTGCTTTTAATGATATATTTTGATTCATCTCTCTCTTTCAATGGCAGCATCCCTGTCTTTTTATATTTTGTTTTTCTTACAAGAGATACACATAAAGCTGTGTGGGCTCCATCTGTTATTATTAGCTGCATTGATAAACTTTGTTGGCAATGTGTCAAGATTAAGTACAAAACATGACTGCCTTTAAATGCTTTTTCATGTTATTTGATCCAACCTGTTAAGTGCATTCTATATCACCCTGAAAGTCCAACAGGAAATACCACAGGATGCCAGACAGAGTAACCCAATAAATGCGAGAGCGCCCAAATCATTAGTGAGGAAACATGCTCACATAACACATCCAGATGTACAGGCTAATTGGATTTTACCATCAAATCAACAGTTGTAGTGCCTTTGTGCTTTTATGAGACTGACCGCAAGGTAAAGGAGGGAAAATGGGCTGTTTGAAGTGACAAAACTTTACCCCTGACTTTTAGCAGGGATAATGGCTGAGCTTGGTTGCCAACAGAGCATGCTGTACTCCACATGCAGACACTGGAGCAGTGATGCCACGGCTTCACTCCCTAAATTGATCGAGGACCTTTTCCACAGTTGGCAGTGATGACTCATCAGGGGCTGATGTAAGAAAGATGGCGGGCATTGAGGTAATTGGTGTGGAGAGGTAATTTCCCTCCTGCAACAGGGCTGCCCCCAGAGCTGTGGGGCAGCCACAAGAGAGAAGAAAGTCAGGGGACAGGCAGGGGGTTGGTTACGTCACAAGTTGCTGTTAGTATGCAGCCCCTCTCCTGAGAGGAACATCGTCTCTGACTGGAGAAATCAGCACCTGACAATGATCACATCCGCCACAGTCGTCCCAGGGTGGCATGATGAAACCGTGCATCCACATAGGCAGGAAGACAAGCGATAGGCATGAAGTCAGAGAGGATAGAATTAATTTGATTTTTGTAAAACAGATTCTGAGAAACGTCTCATAATTAAGATCATGTAAGAGGACTATGCAAGTCCCCCATGATCAGATTAGTTTACAATAGACAACCCCTGCCTGAGATACATGAGGGCTTTGAAGTTCAGAGGAACACGGAAACAACAAAACACGGCTGACTCATTCCCTCCCACACACGGATCATCCGCTATTAAGGGGAACAAAACATTTTGTTGCCGGATCAAATTAGTTGTAAGGAGCGGCGTTTGTCCAAACCTTGTATCTGTTGCAACACTTAAGTTCAGCACCCCCTCCTTCTCCAGTCTGACTCCCTGCTGGGTTTCATCATGCACAGTGTGTGTCACAAGGCAGCAGTGCTATGGTGATTAAGCCACAGAACCCGGGAGTTGATTTGGAACTGGTACAGTAATTGTGGTTATGTGAGTAAGCCTATTTGGTAGAAAAAAAACAAGGCCAAACAAGTTCTGACCACAGTTTCTCAAAATATAGTGGAAAGAGCTGAAATACCATGGCAGGAAGTATCTCTTTGTTATATAGTTCTTCTCTCAATAGATCATTTAAATGGACTATGTTGGATTAAATAACATAATGATAATGCGTGTGGATGCATGTGTTTTCTGACTGATCTCTTGCTCTTTAAAATGGGCTATAACGGCATTTCATTTAAATTTGGAAAGTGCTAGTGGCACTTCACTGGTCTGGCCCACTTATTCCCTCATCTCTAATGTTCCCCCACTCCATGTCAGTGCTCTGATGTCAAAACATACACACATGTGCATACACAGACACACACAGCGACTGTGTTTGATATGAGGGAGGTGACAGACAGTCGAGCCCTGGCCCTGGAGAGCAGAGCGGAGTGGCTCTCCAGCAGGGACGCTGACGTTCACACTTAAATGCTTTAATAGGACTAAAGTAGACAAAGGCCGCCAGTGACGCAGTAGGAGCTATAATGGGCTTGCCACATTGCAGGTTTACTGGACCCTGCCTATTGGACAGAGCTATTTCCAATCCCACAATCCCTCATCAGCCTCAGGAAGCTAGTTATAAATAAAAAGTGTAGGTTAATCGCTGCTAACATGCCCCACTAAAATGTCTGTCTACTGTTTTTTTAGGAGCAGTAGGGCAGGTTGACCAAGGTTCTTTTGGATGAACTAATTATTCATTTACAATTACAGATTAATGAGTTTGATTTGTAAAACAAAATAAAGCACAAATCTATGTATCTTGTGTAGAATATTCTGAAACAACCAATTAAAAAAATAGATAGATTTGATAAATATGGATACAACTAATGATTATTTTCATCGTCAATTAATCTTTAGATTATTTTCTTGATTCATCAATTGGTTGTTTAGTCAGTGATTGTGATTGATCACTGTGTCCCAAAACCCAAGATGACATCCCTTAAATGACTTGTTTTGACCACAACCCAAAGCTATTCAGTTTACTTTCATAGAAAAGTAAAAACCTAGAAAATATTCACATTCATGAAGCACCAATCAGAAAATCATGACTAATTTTCTTTTTCTGTCATGTCTGAGCGGATTTGTGTGTTTTGCGTTCTGCAAAATTTTATAAAAATATTTTTAAATAAAGAAATTCATGGCTAAAACAGTACTCAAACCAATTAATTGATTATCAAAATTAATTTAATAGTTGGCAACAAATCATTTAATCGTTGCAGCTTTTAAGACAAGGGTAATACAGATATGAATGAGTAGAACTACGTGGCTAAAATAGCCTCTGAGTTTGCAACATGTAGTATTTTTTTTATTGTGTAATAGTGGAAACACCAACAGTTACAGGAACATTGCAAAATATATTTTTTGACCTTTTATTTTCAGGACTTGGTCAAGATTTAGACTAAATCACATTGTCATGTGTGTCATATAAATAGGGATTCCATTGTCATGCTAATTGTCATTCATGTGACAGCCTTAGTTCCTCTTTTGATCAATTATGCCTCAGCCTGTGCTGAGGTCGGCCCACAGGGTCAGAGCTTGCCTACTCGGACAGATACTGTGACAGATGGCGCTCTGGGTCTTTAGCCATCATTACCTTGGACTTGAAGGCGTGTTATCTCTCACACCATCTTATCCAACTTGAATGCCAAAACTAATTTACGAAGATCAGGCGTTTGCTAAATCTGTTGCACTATAATGTGTCACTAAGGGGAGATTGGATAGATTTTCCACAGTGTTCTGTGACTATCTTTGTGAAAATCAATCTCTCAGCCAGAGTAAACAGGGAGAAAAGATATTTCATTTTGATAATTAATTAGAGTTTTGTGATTATAGAGAAGTAGTAAGAACTGAGAACAAATGTATGCACAGTCCGTTTGTTGTCTCTGTTTATGAATAATCAAGTAGCACAACATCAAACATGGGTAGTTATTTTATGTTTGGGGGGAGCCCACAAGCTGCGTATTTCCCTCTTGGCTTCTTGGTTGTGCTGTGATAAAAGGATCGAGGGGTTAAATGTTTGTCCAGCTGAAACAACACAGTAAAACTCCTTCTCTGTGTCTCTGTAGCCGAGTCGTCAGAGCTCAGGACCTAAAAATAGCCGTGCTGGCTCCACGCCCCTGGCTGGGGGACAGGTCAAATTATGAAGGAAGATGAAAAATTTAAAGGCACAGGCTGCTTGGCCACAAACCCAACCCTGCATCAATGGTCAGATAGAACATTTGACTTGACTTTTATGGGTTTGAGTCACATTATATTAACTATGGATCTTATCCAGTTTGGGATATAATATTAATTGAAAAAGTCCTACTACATAGCTACTTGGTGCTTAAAATTCAGTAGTCAAGTTTTTGACATGTATATGTGTTCTATAGGGCTTTGTTTGTCATTTTCAAATCCACCATTACACAGTATTAAGGGTGTTTCAAGGAAATGGGATGTGTAATCCTGAAGAGGTGTTCGTGACACAGTTTGAGAGGTTTATGTAATTGCGATCATGCTGTTATGGCATCTTACAGTTGGCTTCCTTGGCTAGCTGAAAGCATGCTTTCTGAGTAGCAGTACTGCCCTGGATACACACTGAACCCCACACGTACACTAAGCTAATGCAGTGTGAGCTTACACTCTGAGTCTTAAATGAACACAGTGTTCAGTTGATGTCTCGCTTGACTTAACACATCTTGTTGGGTTTTTCACACATGAGGTTTTTTTGTTTACCTAATTGCTGTTGCATGTGTGTTTGTTGAAATAAAGCATCAGAATCTTTGCCATTTTTAAAAAAAAAAAAACACTGCACTTTATATTTTTTGAATCACATAAAGGACCAGCAGCCTTTTTACAAACCTTTGACACAAAATATACTGTGCAGAGGTTAACTTTACATGTGCCTCTTGTAGTACATCAAGGCAGAAATGGATCATTCCAACCTATGTACCTGAGAGAACAAAATGAAGACATAAATAGAGTGAGTGAGAGAGACTGGTTCAACAAATCAGAGAAGAGAGAG
>OMLP01004309.1:5745-23161 GCA_900302685.1 Spondyliosoma cantharus | reverse complement strand
TCTAGTCAAATAAGGCAGGCTTGCAATCTCTATTCAAAAAAAGTTGAGATGCTGTTTCAAATGTAAATAAAAACAGAGCCGACGATGGTTTTACAAAGTGTTCCCTGGCCCGTGTAGTGAAAGACTGAGCCTTTCGAGGATGCCCCCCTTTCACACACAATAATGACTCTATCGTGTGTTTCCAATCAACCTGTTTACCTGTGGAATGTTCCAAACAGGTGTTTTCGAACCATTCCGCAACTTTCACAGTCTTTTGTGTATAGAAATTCACTGGGCCCTGAATGTCGCCTCATTTCACTCGGTGAACAAGGCCTGTACTCATACGTCACTCAGTTAGTCAAGGCCGTGCTACATGAACAGCATTTTCACAGCATGGTTTTGACTTACAGTGAGCCTGTGTGACTTTAAAATGAAAACATCACACTATCCTCCTATTAAAGTTGAACTCATGAATGATAAAACGCATTATTTCTTAATTTACTACACACAGGGTTTTGCGACAGCCTTGCTTGCTGCTTAGCTTAGCAGCTAGCTTATGGCGGCTACTGATAGCTGTCTGGTTAGGTGTTGCTGTGTAGCTGACATGACCTCTTTACTTATGATACTGCTAAACTAGCCCATGTTTTAGCTTAACTTGGATAATCCTTTAATGGTTTTATCCCAAAAGTCATATCGGACATAAATAAACAAAGCTATCTAACACATAACACTGTCTTCCTTTCTACAAATTAGTTGAACTCATAGCAATAAAACCTGCTATTTATTAATTTACTACAGTACACACAGGGGTGTTGCTACAGCCTTGCTTCGCCTAGCCGCTGGCTAATGGTGGCTATTAGCTAATATTAAAAAAAACTTTAATATCTGTTCCAGTGTAGCAAAGAAATCAGTTTTCCCACTGTGTGCCTCCCATTTACTTACTTGACTAAATAGTTAGCTTATCTTGGGTAAAAGTAAAAAGGGATATAAACACACGAAACCTCAAAGAGGCCCATGTTTGTACTTTAATTCGACTTGCTTTGACCGTCTGCACAGACTACCAGGGGCAGGTCAACAGGCCACAAGTCATTTTAATGGAAGCTGGCGATAAGTGCCCAACCCTTGTTGATGAGTAATGGATGCAACACTCTACAAATCAAAATTAAGCTGGCTTCATCCTTCAACAGGATCTTAGCATATTGGCCGCTTTCTACTCTCCTGAAGTTGCCTCTTATGGCTGTTGTCCAAAAGATGTCCCATGTATAATACCTCCACTAATAACCCCCCTCTGACGGCTCTTTATCACTCAGGTACTGCACTGACGATATGCTGCTGAGGGAGATGATGTCGGACCCTTTTCTGGAGCACTACGGGGTCATTATCATCGACCAGGCCCACGAGAGGACAGTTAGCACGGACATTCTGCTCGGTCTCCTCAAGGACATCCTGCTGCAGAGGCCTGAGCTCAGAGTGGTGGTCCTCGCCATTCCGCCCATGACCGACAAGCTGCTGAGCCACTACGGCAGCATCCCGCTCATCAGTCTGGAGGCCTCGTCTCCTGCCGAGGTGGTCCACAGCAACAGCGGCAACAAAGACTACTTCTACTCGGCGCTGAGACTGGTGCTGGAGATCCATCGAACCAAAGAGGACGGAGATGTTGTCGTGTTTTTTGCCTCGGCTGAGGTAAGAGTTTTTCTTTTGACTGGTTTTCGTGGGACTGAAGCTGAAACAGGCTAAACTGCTTGCTATCTCCTCTGCAGGAGGTTCATTGTGCCCACAGCATCCTGCAGAAAGAAGGCACCAGGCTGGGAGCGGAGCTTGGCCAGATGGTGCCCGTGGTCTTCTGCCGAGGTCAGGGAGAGCCACCGCCCGTCTCGACCGAGCAACCAGGCTCCAAGAGGTCCAGGATGGTTTTCCTCTCTACCCAAAAGGGAGAGGATATGTGGTGGCCTACAGAGTCCGTCAGCTTTGTCATTGACACAGGAGTCCAGAAAAAGATGGTAAGTTATTTCAAACAAAAAAAATCCTTAAATATCAACCTCAAATGAGGAATATACGGTATTAATTGGCGTCTGGTTTGCACGTTGCAGGTGTACAATCCAAGAATAAGAGCCAACTCTGAGGTACTTCAACCCATCAGTCAATGTCAGGTAGACCTACGGAAGAAGCTGTCAGGACCATCAGGTATATCGGCTAATTGAACTGATTTTAAAAGTTTTCCTTTTGATGTTTTCCAAGTCAGACATGGCAGCGCAGTCTAGAATCTTGAGGAACAACATCAGAGTTTATCAAATAATGACTTTTACTGAATTTATGTCCTAGGTAAATGTTTCTGCCTGTATCCAGAAGACAGCCAGCTCCCTGCAGAGAACTCCCCAAAGATCTTAGAGTCCAACATTACACCAACAGTCCTTTTCCTGAAACGGATCGAGATAGCCGGCCTTGGACAGTGCGACTTCATCGACAGACCAGGTTAGCCGGCTCTTGGAAATTGCACAAATTGAATCATGTTATTCTCAGGCTGCTAGTTCCCACAGACGAGACCTCGCTCCCACTCTAAAACGCAGCCGGAGAGGTGCTCGTGAGAGGGTTTTTTTTTTTTTTTTGGCTAGAGGAAGCACAGATGAATCTGCTCTGTGTAGCTGTTTGGGCCCAGTCAGCCATGATTTAGCTGAGCTGACAGGACCCTGCTACTAACTATTGTCTGAGCTCTGACCTACCCTAACGTGAACAGAACAGGCTAAAAGGGGCCAGCTCATTAACGATTACACAACATGTCTCGTTAGGGCAGCACCAGACAAGTACAATGAGGAGGAAGCACAGGCCAAATATACTGTAATATCTCTGTGTTCTTGCAGAATTTGGCGCTGGGGTTACTTGCCCAAATATGCGTGCGTCATTATATTTCCTTGTGTAAGTCTTGCATGGAAAATTGAGAGATTTTATGGATATTACCAAATTCTACATATGGGTTAGGGGTTTGATCGGGCACATTGCTATTTCCTCTAAGCGAATTCTCTCTTATTGATTTCATGAAATAAACCCTATTCTGTTTCCTTGCTGCAGATCCCGAGGGTCTCATGCAGGCGTTGGAGGAGCTGGATTACCTCGCGGCTTTAGACGATGATGGCAACTTGTCTGAGATTGGCATCATCATGTCTGAAATCCCTCTGGACCCTCAGATGGCGAAAGCCCTGCTGGCGTCCTGCGAGTTCGACTGTGTGAGCGAGATGCTGACGATCGCGGCAATGCTGTCGGGTACGTTCGTGACTTGTGTTTCAACTTCAAGTAGGATTTCGATGTACTCCTTATGAGTGCCGATCCTTTTAATTGGTTTGTAGATTCGCCAGATGGACATTGTTGTAGCAGTTTCCCTCTCAGACATTAAACCAGATGGTCCTTGGATAGAGTGGCTTGTCTCATTGGTGCTGACCTCGTTGTTTCCTCGTCTTTTAGCGCCAAGCTGCTTCCTGGAGCCACCTGTTGGCATGACCCACGAGGCGGTCCAGTGTCACAGAAAGTTCCAGCACCCTGAAGGCGATCACTTCACCCTCATCAACATCTACAATGCCTTCAAACAAAGCCAGAGAGAGCAATGTGAGAACCGAAACAAATCTGCTCTTTGGTTAAATGGTACATGCTGCAGTGTAGCGTGACTTACTGACTGTGACGCGTCCCTGGAGCAGTGTTACTGAACCAGTTTAACCTTTGTGATATAAAACAAGTGTTATGATACCAGTTCATACACTAAGGCACTCTCTAAAGTTCTTTACATGGCGTTTAAAGGTGCAATGTGTGCGAATCGACCGCCTGTCAAATTAATTCTCCTCACAAACGGGGACGCACTAACCACTAACCGCTAACTGCTGCTAACTGTAGCTGCCTTTAGCTAGTTAGTTTAGCTAGCTGCACAGCTAGTGGTCAAATTAGCTGACTCTGGCCAGACTGGGGGTGTGTTGGTGTTGTTTACATTGAGTTACAAAGTGGCTAGGAGCACAGCTTTTATTTTTATTTTTTTAAATGTGATCAAAAGAATCAGGGCAAGACTGTGAAGACATTTTGATCAGATCTCCTGATTTTTTTTAGAGGCTATTAACCTTGTTTTGTTTGCCACATTGATCTTAAAGTGAAAATGTAAAGGTAACTAACAGAGAGTTTAAGTATATTAAATTACCCCTATGTTAATAATTCACAAACTGTTATAATTTCCTCCATCCAATCAGGTGTTGATAGTTACGGATTAAAAATAGTTTAATTGTATTCGATGATTTATGGACTTCATCAAAGGTGATCATTGTTTCAAATATAGTTTTAATTAATACTGTTGCCCTATATTTGGATGTCAATGATTGCCTGAGTTTGACCAAAATATTACTTCACTGCGTGTTTCAGACTTCAGTGCTGAAAAGTGGTGCACGGACTACTTCCTGGATCACTCCGCCCTGAAGACAGCCGAGGCCATCCGATCAGAGTTGACTGACACGCTGAACCGGATCGAGCTCCCCATCTCTGAGCCCTCCTTCGGAACCAAGAGCAACACCCACAACATCAAGAGAGCTCTCCTGGCGGGGTTCTTCATGCAGGTATGTGGAAACTACACGTCAATATTGATGAATCTGCCTTAAGGATTCAACTGAATGCAAGTCTTTGGTGGATTTCCTTTCCATAGATTGCTCGAGATGTGGACGGATCAGGAAACTACTTCATTCTGACGCACAAGCACATGGCCCAGGTGCACCCGCTGTCCGGCTACGGGGCTCAGTCACACAAGCTGGGGCTGCCGGAGTGGGTCGTGTTCCACGACTACACCCTGTCGGAGAACAACTGCATGAGAACGGTCTCTGAAATCTCCCCTCAAGTGTAAGTCAATCCCTTTTTCATGTATGTACAAACAGATTAGAAGTGAGTTCTTGTGGATTATGATCATGCACCACACTGCTGAGACAAACATGTTTTGATTTATTTTTGTTATTGTAGTAGAACTGAGCCATTCGGTCACATTTTGATTTTAAATCTTTGTAATCCTCTTAAAATCTGTGTTTTTGTTTTTTTCTTATATGAAAAATGATTAAAGGGGACAGTTCCCCCCCAATAAATCAAAACCACATATATTTCCTCTTAACTGTGATGCTGTTCATCCATCTGGAATGTTTTGGTGTGAGCTGCAGAGTTTCGGCAGTAAAGATAATAATGGAACTGGATGGCACTTGGTTTGTGGTGCTCATAGCGCCAAAGAAACAAAAAAAAATTGTCACGTCTCTCTCCAGAAGTCATGACCTAGTTACTCATAATCCTTGTTATGCGCAGTGTCATTTTGGAACTACTTTTCTTTCTGCCAGTGACACCCTAACCTCTAAAATTTAGCAACTCACACCAAAAACAATCTAGATGGATAAAATAGCAATACAGGTGCGAAGAAAAAAGGCTACTTTGGATTCTGGGGGGGAATTACCTGCTTTGATTTGATTTCTTTGCCTATATTTTAGGTTCATTCAAATGGCACCGCTCTACTTCTTCTACAACCTGCCCCCTAGTGAAAGCAAAGACATACTGCAAGACATGCTGGACCCGGATGGCTCCAGAAAAAGTAAAAACGAGAAACAGAAAGCAGCCACAGTCAGCAGCAGCGGCGACGGCGACAGCGGAGGTGCAGTGGTGCCGCTGACCTACGACAGATGCGTGATTCAATGACGTGAACTCACAAATGAGCCGTAATCTTATCTGCAAATGCTTTTTATGCTTGTAACATGTTTATGGTCGATGCCAACCAGGGACTGTGATAACTTACTACACTGCTTAAAAGTCGTACGGATGGTCCCGTGTACATAAGCAAGGAAGGTTCACTCTCGTACGGGGTGAAGGTGTTGTCTAGTGAGTTGACACGATGCACAATCTAGTAAATCATAAACACCTTCTTTTTTTTTTTTGAGTTGCGGTGTGCATCTGATGGAAGTTTTCTATCTTGTTTCTCACCCTTTCCCCTGCTCTGCTCTCCCCTTCAACACCTTCTGTCTGGAAATGTGAGCGTCTTGACAGCTGTTTCGATTTTAAGACTCTAATTAACAGCAGAGGGGCTGCAGATGGATGTCATCTGTTCCAGGACTTTAAAGGGAGGGGAAAAAAAACATCCCATCCACACCTCTTGTGCACAAGATGCACATTTAAATTGATGATCTAACAGTTTGTTACGCGTACAAGCTGCTCGAGATGTCATTTGTTACCTCACTTCTGATGCAAAGCTCAGGTTAATGTGGTTTATTTGACAGTGAAACCATATGTGTGAGTTGACATGATGGACGATTAAGAAAGCAAAAGATTGTCAAGACAGATATATAATGCATTTATTACTAATCAGCGGCAAGAGATCTGCACAAATGCATTCATGGAAAATTCTTGGTAAGCTGGCACAAACAAACTTCATTTAAGAGTCTACTCCCGTTTGTGTCAACAAAAATCGGCTTTCTACCAAGCTGTGTCATCAAGGACATTGGAGCAGACGAGAATTTTGCCAATCACTAATTTGAATTAATGACAAGCGACACATCCCTCCCTCCTCCATCTGCTCAGACTAAGCTCCAAGCTCACACGTCAGCTGTTGTCATTAACGCAAGACTTATCACAATTGTGTTAGTTCATAATCTTGTAATAAAAGTCTTTTTAAAAAAAAAAGAAAACGTGGTGCATTTCTATTCATATTCACATGATAAAACTGTATATATGTTTAAAACGACATGTACTGAACATCGGGTTTACAATACTGGCACTACAATTCCTGATGGTACCAAAAACAGTTTCTACTCAAGTGTCATATTGAACCATTTCCATGAGTCTGAAGGTCTTCAGTATGTGCACGTTATTTTGTTTATTGTGAGGTTCACACAGTTAGGTATTCTTTCAGTTTGTCCATAATGACGGGCATCCTGTCCGATGGTATCAGCATCACTGTCCTGAAAGGTTTCATGGGAACGTCGTCGAACGACCACCTGCCGCTCAAACAGGTGTCTGCCTCCTCCTGGACCGAGTAGTGGAACTTGATGATGGCTTGCTGTGAGGAGAAAACAGACAAATGTTTAGCTCTGTGAGAATATTTAGACATGAATACAAATGTTTTTCATCACTCTTTGAGGCTATTCTGTCTTAGCTTAGGTCAGATCTCAAGAACTAAAGAGTTTCATCAAATGCTGTGTGTAAAGCACTTCCTGTATATTTTCAAAAGTTTAGTAACATCTTTTTCTTTTACCTCATAGAAGAACTCCTCCTCTGCATTGACAAACATGTATTCGTCTTTGGGAGCTCCTCCTCTGGCTGTAATACTCTTGCTTGCCTCTTTGCAGGTCTTGCTGATCATCAGACAGTAGTGACATCTCCCGCTGGGCTTATTCGTCCTCTGAGCTTCAGCTATTTCTTCCCTGAAGGACAGAAGTACATACGGTTTATTTTCCTGCCAAGGACACTTTCAAAAGACTGATTTATTTTTGATTGTGAACCATGAAGGACGTGTTTCTAGTCAAAGCACTGAAATAGTGCGGATACTCCTTCAGCTATTACAATCTGAAGCAACTATTCCAGATTTAAATGCTCTCATAGAAAGTATTAAACTCGTCTTAGAAGTTGTTTTTTTTCTCCTTTACACTTTCAGGTCAAAGTTTTATACTGAAATGGTTTGCATGAATATAAGCTTTCAAACAATATATGGCACGAGTATCCATGTGCACAACCTGGCCTCTGGTGTATTGTCATGCGAATGAGTCGGACAAGCGATCGGAAAACTAACAGGCTAGATGGATCCTGAAAGGCACAACACTGAGGACATAAGGGAACAGAGCAGAACTCACTGGAGCTGTTTGTGCAGCGGCAGGGCGATCTGTGGAGGGACATTGATGAAGCGCTCACTCAGCAGCAGCCCCACAGGCTTGCTGGTGTCACTGAAGATCTGCTCCAGCTGTTCCAACACGCTGTGGGTGGCGTTCTTCTCGCACTGATCCATGATCAGCTCCTTCACCTCCTCCACGCACTGCACATCCTGCCAGACACGCGCACAATGAAGTTAAATTACCGTCAAATGTGTTCATCCTACGTTATCATTGGTTCGCGCGTGCCAGCGGTGCTACCTTTCTCTCCGTGAGGTTGAGCAGACTGATGAAGCCATACACCTCATCGGGGTCGTCGTCATCACTGTCTTCTGGCACCTCGGCTTGCTGGAGCGAAGACAACAGACAAGTGAATACACTTTAGAGCTGAAAATGTTAAAAGAAAAGAACGAAAAATCCCCCGTTTCAACCGCTGAGTAACTCACCTTGATGACACTTCCAACATGATTCTGTTGGATGATGACGTCTGTCATCTCTGATGTATTTACATGAGCCTTCAGGAAGAGCTGTACCCAAACACGACAAACGTGACATCAGTGAGATTGCTCATGCCAGAAAAATCACATGTGAGCATGATAATTTAGATGCAACTCATTAATACTGTCCCACACCTGTTGTAAAAGTTTCTTGACGCCATTGAAGTCGTTGGCTGAAATGGTGTGGGCTTCAAAGTCGACAACAATCTCCTGAATGTGACACAATAACAAATAAAAACAGCAGTTGAAAACAGCAGTTGTGTGGAAAGTATATAATTACACGCACTTTAGTTTAATTAAGTGAGTAGCTGTTACATGTTACTTTAGCACTAGTTGTTTTAGTTTCATTCAAGCAGCTCCTGAAGTGCGCTGTAGGCTAACGTTTAGAAGCTAATTTCGAAAAGTCACAAAGACACTTCGGTAAAGTCACAACATAAATACATTTACATTTCCAGTTTATATACTTTCGTAACGCTAAACTCTTCGTTTCTGTTTGACAGTAACAGTAACTTATTGTGACTTCCTGCTACAATTAGCCGACAGCTGAGTTATCAAGCTAGCTAGCTGGCTAGCAAGACCCGTGCACGGCACTGAACTGCTCGTTCCTTTGTTTCTTCACCTCATTGATTTCCTCCTCCGATGCCTCGCTGTCTTCCTCCCCGGAATCATCATCCTCCTCCGGGTTCTCGTCCGAGCTGTTCTCACTTTCCTCTGGATTTTCACCCAAACCTACTGCTCTCCTCTTAGCTGAAGAAGCCATGCTGCAAACAGGCAACACACGTGTCAACGTAGTGGGCGTGGCAAAGCTTAAATGTCAGCAACGGAGTGTGAGCGGAAACTGAAGCACTGAAGCCGCCATGATGGCTCCGAATGTACAGAACTTGACTATGCCGTAGCAACCGTCGGAGCCGCAATGTTGGCGCATAGCATGGTGGTAAAATGGAATAAACCATTTCAGAAAAAGGGGGAACATATTATTTAAACTGTGCCTAACTACTATGTAACTGCTTTAAATAACATCCATATTATAAAGTCTACATATTAAGTACATATATTTTAGACAAATGACGTTTTTTAAACAAATAATGAGATTTGAGGAAAATGTGTAAAATATTAAATGTTATCTCTCCCCTCCTTGACAGTGATTTTAGTCGTCATGCACTCAGCGGCAGTGACTACTGAAGGTAAATAAGTTCTATGCAGTATTTATGAAATATTTTGAGTATCCTTTGTATTTCATATGATTTGACCACACGAGCGAGATACCATTGTCGCTTATTATCAGTAGGCATTACGGACATGCTGTGTGAAGGCGACTGTTACCGTAGCTAGCAAGCTAAACTGTCATCCAGGATGTCGTGCTAATGTAAACAATAACACACAAGAAGAAAGACATTAGCCACGTTTTAGCTAGCTACAGATACTACGCAGAAACTGTGGCTCCATTGCTTTCTATTTGCTCCTCAGATGCAGTCCAATAATCGCGTCTCGACCATATTGTTATCAGCAGGTTGCATATGCCAGTTTTAGGGTGTAGCTTAGCTTGCTTTGCCCTTCACACCCTCTGTCCTGTGTGTTTGTGCAGTTTTGACAGCAGCATTCATATTCCACCCTGGATCGTTCTCTTGTGTTCTTCCCCCATTTATTATTTTACTGATCCACTGTTTAAGGGTCTTTGTCGACATGCACGTGCTGCTTCTCAAGGAGCCAAGAGATGGAGACTCTGGACCTGATCCCTACATTAAGGTAGACACACTTGTTTGTAACAGTACTGTGATCATACATGTGCAGGACTGAAGATTGAAAATAAATAGAGATATCGATATCGATATAAAAAAGGTACTTGTATAGAGAGTAGAATTTAAACCAGAATATAAAATATATAAGATGACTTTGTTGCATTTAATGTTATGTTAACTTATTTATGAGCCATTTATGTATTTATTTATTCTTGCATTTAGCAGTTTCTGTCCATCATCAGTACTGGAATTTATTATTAATTTTGATTCCACAGGAGCTGGCATCACACGGGCACAAAGCAACCCTAATTCCTGTGCTGTCGTTTAAGTTTGTCTCATTAAACACCTTGTCAGATAAGGTAAGCTTTTTACAGCGCTGAATACGTATTTGTTGTCGTTCATGTATTTTCATGTTCTTTGCTGCACGTGTCATGCGATGTCGTCATATTTCAGCTTTTCCAACCGGAAAAACATGGAGGTCTTATATTTACCAGTCCGAGAGCAGTGGAGGCTGTGAAGATGTGCTTGGAAGCAGAAGAAAGAAGGGAAGGTGAGGGAATCAAAAGGATTGCATTTAGAAAATATTATAATTGATGCATCCCATTCATATAATGGTCTCAATTCCCTGTCAAATTCTGTGTGCTGCTAACTGAGATTTCCTGAGCTTTCCTTGATGGAATGTTATCCTTTTCCTCATTATTAATTCAGAATGGAACAGCTCTGTGAAAGACAAGTGGAACACCAAATCCATTTATGTGGTTGGGAAGGCAACTGCTGCATTAGGTGAGTTGTTGTCACGTATGACACAAACTTTTCTCTCTTTTGATTTCCATCTTTAAGTTTTGTGCAACCCTCGCTACGTTAATGCTAATTCTAGCGTGTGGCAGGCACCTGGTGTTGCGGTGACATTAGTGTGTGAAGTGGTGTTACCGCCCCCAGTCATTCGAAAAACAGGCCGCACACAAGTGACAGTTTGCTGTGACACACAGCGAGTATTTGGTCTTTAGAAAACGAGCAGGTGCAGAGCCTTCCTGACGTGTGCTCAACCTTCTCTCTTTAGTGACGGCTGATCCCTTTGTTGTCAGTTTTGTGAGTTGTGTATTTAGTGATTGAATTAGCTGAAATTAATTTGACTGAATCCTTTTTGTGTTTTTCCTCCTGCACAGTGAGGAGTCTGGGTCTGAACCCTCTAGGCGAGGACACCGGGACAGCAGAGGTCCTATCACGCGTTATCATTGAACGTAGGATATGAGTTCATACTCCCACATTCACGGCTCAGGTTAATTGAAAAAGTATGATTGTTCTGATGACTAATACGACCTTATACTTAATTCTCATCACAGGAGAGGACACAAATATCCCACCGTTTTTTTTCCCCTGTGGCTCGATCAAAAGAGAAGTTTTGCCTACGGCTTTAAGGGACAATGGTAAGCATTCTCCCATGTTCTGCCTCACGATTAAAACTCAAGGTGATAAAAGTCCCACTGGGGTTTACGCTAATTATAAAATAATAATTGAGCTACCTTCATCACAGCGGGGGATCTGTTTCTTTGTTTCCAGGAGTGCCCCTGGAGACTCTGACTGTCTATCAAACAGCTGAACATCCAGATCTGGAGAAAAATCTGAAGAACTATTTCACAGAGCAGGTAAAACCCTACTTCTGCTGCATTTGCAGAGAGGACTTCTTTTTAAAGTGTGGCATCTGTTCATTATACGTTCGTATTTGCAGGGCATCCCAGCCAGCATAGCCTTCTTCAGTCCTTCAGGGGTAAAGTTTTGCCTGGAAGTGGTTCGGAGGCTGTCAGGTGAACAGCTGACTCAGATAAAGGTACAGCCTCCTCGTGCAATAAAATAATGCATGAACCTTCTGTACTTAAAAGTTCCTCAGTGCCTTTTAACAGTCACTCTTTATTTCCAGTTTGCCGCCATCGGGCCAACTACACAGGAAGCCATGACAGCAGAGGGTCTGTGCGTCAGCTGTGCTGCACAAAAGCCAACAGCTGAACACCTGGCAGCAGCGATAGCCAAAGCGCTACAGTAATCACCCACAGGCTGTGAAATCCATCCACTCTGTCTTCTCTGTTTGTATATTCTACATTATTTATATGTATTGTCATTTGTCTGTTTTACTTTACTGCTCCCGTTACCTGTTTTGTATGTAAATCAGCTAATTTGCACCGAGAAAAAAAAATGCTTCATGTGTCGGAAAGGCCTCGATAATGGAAGTGAACAGAGTTATAATTGTATTTATGTTAAGCTTAATAAATAAATAAATTTGAGTCAGAGTGACAACATGGAACGTGGTTATTTATTGTAAAACACTCAAGTGTGTGTGTGTGTGTGCTTATCCTATTCAAAGCAGGTGTTTGGATCTCCTAAACTGGCATTGTCCACATGAAAGTGAAGGTTTTAACTTCTTTCCACAGTTTAACAACAGCCCATTTAAAACCAGTGAAGCACGTATAACACATCCATACAGTTCAGTCAAATTAAGCAGTCCGAGCCAGTAAAGGCAGGTTTACTTTTCACACGAAGCTGAGGAAAGTGGGATACCTCCGGAGAGTCGCACCTGCGGATGGGTGTGGAGAAAACTCAGGATCTGCCTATAAAGCACCGTGGCTTCTTGCCATCAACTCGCTTGTACATAGTCACACTGACAACCACGATGCTGACTCCGATCCAGCTGATCATTTTGCTTCTTTGGACGAGCGTCGGCTCATCTGATGCGGAGAAACTTTTCCACCATCGGGATCATTCTGACGTGCAGAACCTTAACTCTCACCGAGCTGAGGTTATAACGGACACATACTCAGCAGAGGTAAATGATTTCACTATTTTTAGACATTTAATGATTGATTAAAGGAACCTTATAATGTAACCCATGTCTTGCTGTAGTTATTTCTCTCTAGATATGGATTCATTATGCCAGTGAACTGGGAGGAGGTCCAGTTTGGAGACTTGGGCGTCTCCTTTAACGATGACTTCCTGGATAACTTTCAAGACTCGATCCAGGAGGGAACCTCGGTGCATCATTCAAGGGACGCTCCTCGTGATGGCCATCAAAAGGACCACGACGGCCTGACTGAGAGTCAGGAGTTTATTTCTGCGCTTGAAGAGTTTCAGAGGGTGTCCGGCCTGCCTGTCACGGGCCTGTTGGACGAGGCAACCAAGCTGGCAATGAACAAACCGAGGTGTGGAGTCCCTGACAAGGAGATTGACCTGAACGCACCTGTAGCACCTGAGAACATCAGCGCCTCAGATACTGAAAACAGTTCCAGTGGCACTTTTAATGAGACCGACAGTAATAACACAGCAAGTTTTGATATTGCTGACCCCTTTGAGGATGACGTATTCAGTTCTAATGACACAGAAAGTGTTCTCACAGGTATTTTCAATGACACCAGCAGGAATTATACAGAAGACTTTGCTTTATTTGATCCCATTTTAAACAACACTTCTCTAAACAGCTCACTTGACACCGCCATGGAAAGTAAAACGGTCAATATCAGCACAGACATCCATCAGAGCCAAGCAGTGCGGCGCAGGAAACGACACCTGGCCACGCTAGTGTCCAAAAACAGGCGCAGGAGGGATCTGAGTGAAACGGGTTACATGGCCTTTTCTAAGAGGGTGTTGAAATGGAGGCTGATAGGAGAAGGCTACAGCAGCCAGCTGTCTGTCGAAGACCAGAGGTACATCTTCAGACTGGCCTTCAGGATGTGGAGCGAGGTGTCTCCGCTGGAGTTCGTGGAGGACACACGTTCCCCGCTGGAGGATGTTGATATCAGGCTGGGCTTTGGCACAGGTACATCAATACAACAGTCTTATACTACATTTATTAAACAGTGTTGATTAACAGTAAATGTTTTTCTTGTTACAAGCTTATAAAATATGTCTTGCTGTAAGTTAAATTACTCAAAAGTATAGATATAATGATTAGTCAATCATTCGAATAAATAAATACATTTGTTTTTTGACAAGCAATAATTCGCCTGAAACTATTTTTGATCATTTAGGTAAATTTCCAATCAAGAACATCTAATAGCTTCAGATACGCGACTGTGAAGGTTTCATTTTTGTTCTCCTCTGTGGAGGTGTCACTTTGGACTCGCCAGCAGATTAATGCATAATGAAAATACTGTGGTACAAAATAGCTAAAAAGCTACAACAACACTATAATGAAGCCGAGTGCATGAGTAATAATAATGCGATGATATAACTAACAACAGTATAACAGTCATAGGACCATTTTCCTACATTACTTTTAATACTTTAAGTACATTTTCCTGATTATATTTGCGTACTTTTGCCTGAGTAAGATTTTAATTGTGGGACTTTTGTCAAATGAAATCATTTATTCAGTATAGACAGCAACAATAGCTTTAATGTTGAGAACCAGCATATTTCAGATGTAATAACCATCATCAGTTTTCTGTGGACAGAAACATGTTGGCTTTTACACTAAAGCTTCGTATGTCTTTACTGCAAAAACAGCTGGATAAGTTGTTTTTTATATGCATTATTTATTTATCTATTTCTACAATTTTCTTTTTTTAAAGTGACTGCATAATTTAATTGCTCAATCTTGATTGTATAACTAGCCTCTTGGCTAATTCTGGCATATATATATAAAAAAAACCTAATAAAATGAACTTGTATCTTGAATCTTTGTATAAATTTGAATAACTATATTTCCCACAGGAAGGCATCTGGGTTGCAATCAGAGGTTTGATGGCACCGGTCAAGAGTTTGCCCACGCTTGGTTCCTGGGTGATATACACTTTGATGACGACGAACATTTCACTGGTCCCAACGCTGGCAGTGGGATCAGCCTTCTCAAAGTAAGCATACCGTTTTAATTGAATGATCAGATGTTAACTTCCAGCTCATTCATTCTAATTTCACTATTTGTTTCTCTCTATTAGGTGGCAGTTCATGAGATCGGCCATGTTTTGGGTCTCCCCCACATCTACAGGCCGGGCTCCGTAATGCAGCCCAGCTACCTGCCCCAGGAGTCGGGCTTTGAGGTGGACTGGACGGACAGGAAAGCCATACAGCACCTCTATGGTAACAGCACCATCTAGTGGATACAAACACACAGAGACCCACAGAGATTCAGGTTCATATACTGTACATGCATGCAGTGACAGACTGGCGCAAAACCAAATCATTTTCTATAATGTGCCTGCGTTTGAACCCAGGGGGCTGTAAAGGTCGATTCAACACGGTGTTTGATTGGATCAGGAAGGAGAGGACGTCCTATGGGGAGGTGGTCATCCGCTTTAACACCTATTTCCTTAGAGATGGCTGGTACTGGCTCTATGAGAACAGGAAAAACCGAACACGCTTCGGAGATCCGGTTGCACTGCAGATTGGCTGGCGCGGGATTCCCATGGACGGAGTTGATGCGTGTGTGCACGTTTGGTCCAGGAAAAGAGACGCTGTTTACTTCTTTAAAGGTAGGCCTAGTAAGAAGTCTACATACATATCCTACATATCTGAATGCTGTGTGTACTGTAAAATATATAGTTCATGAATGTTGTTTATGTGTACAGGAACTCAGTTCTGGAGGTACGACAACGCGAATGACCAGGCGTTTAGACAGGACCCTGAAGGTCACCGCTATCCAAGGTTAATCTCTGAGGGTTTCCCAGGGGTGGTCAGTCCCATTGACACGGCCTTTTACGACAGGAGGCAATCGCACATCTACTTCTTCAAAAACACTCTCGTAAGAATTGCTTTCGTTATCCTCTCTTCGACACATGATAAGCAGGGGAGGCGCTCAAAACCCAAGACACAGGCGGGTTAGTTAGGCTGAAGACAACAATAGGTTCGGAGATAATGTGGGAGGACGGTCGATGAGGTCTGCTAGCCAAGCAAAGTGGGCGACTGCCACAGTGTCGCAGATTAAAAAAATCGTGAAAGTAAAATAAAATAAAAAAGCTGAATTAATTAATTGATTGAAAAGTATGTATAAAAGTAAGGCAAACTAATCCAGTGGGAATGGAAAAGGAGTCAATCGCCTATGTAATATATGCTTATATGTGTAATTATGATGTAAGAATTGTATGATTTGGTCTTGTACTCTGTCAAAATCTAAATAAAACTACTAACAATACCTTAAATTGTGTTTAGTTCAATTCCCACGAAACAAACTAATACACAGAAAACATGAGGACATTTTATTACTGCTGAGAATACTAATTGGTTTCCGGGGATATAATGAAGGTGCCATGTACAGTCTGCTCTATATACATAATGGGAGCCAAGTGCACAGTGAATCTCATTGGGGCAACTGCTAATTTTTGCCCTTTGGTCCCCTGAAAATTTTAGTCCGGCCCTGGATTAATTGTCATTACTACTGCTGCTACCTTATGTGATGTGTAATCAGTAAGTAAAGACTTGAAGAGATAAAGCTAATTCATTGTTTTCCGGCATTATCAGAGAGCATATTCATGCAAGCAAACCCGCTACACTTCCTCTGTGATCCGTGCTGTAATTGAATTGATTGATGAGGCAAAACAATTATCTGTTCAAACAGGTGTACGCGTTCGACGTGGAAGCCAACAGCTTGGCAAGAGGCTTCCCCAAAAACATCAGAGATGTTTTCCCCGCAGTGGAGAGCGGAGACCATCCAGATGGCAACATTGACGCTGCCTACTTCTCCTACACCCACAACGCCATCTTTCTACTCAAGGGCACTCACTTCTGGCAGGTGGTGGGCAGCCGCGAACGCTGGCGCCGGCCCTTTCTGCCACGAAATGGCCTGCTGCCACACAAGGAGGTGGATCAGCACTGGTTCGACATCTGCAACGTTCATCCCACTGCTCTCAGACTAACTCGCTGAGGCTGTTGAAGCAGAGATTCATTAAACACTACTGATGTGTACTGATATCGTCCTCTGAGTCACCTGTTACTGTATGTATACATATTTTCTTCTTTTATCTACTTCTTTGTAATATTTCTCTATACTTATTTATTTTCAATGATATGTTGTTAACATATCAGCTGCTCTGTCTGTCCTTCATTTAGAGGTGCCGAATGCATACTGGCATGAAAACAATTCTAAAGGACCTATCATTATTGAGATATTTAGACCATTAGCAAGACAAAAAAAAATTGAAAATGTACTTATTCTTTAGACGGACGCCCCTTTTACAAAACAAGACACCAAAAGAGGTTGAACATTTCATTTTGTTACAAAAATCACAGTTTATTTATTATAAGTTCATAATGACATGCTTTAATGCTCAAAAAACACACAGTTTTCTTATACTCCACTGCTACAGCGCTGTATTCCCCAAACTTATATATATATTTTAGCTCCTGTCTCTTTAAGACCCCCCCCCCT
>OMLP01004308.1:5686-42760 GCA_900302685.1 Spondyliosoma cantharus | reverse complement strand
GGAAGCCCCCGGCCAGGACACCCTCTTATGAGAAATCATGTTCAACAAAACATTGCTGAAAGAACATTATGCATCATTCTTGAAGGAGAGATGTTGGTGGAAATTTCAGGTAGAGGCTGATGGGGGGGCCCATACGAAAGATGGCGCCAGTGCCTTTCACGGCGTCAGTTTTCATTCCATATATTCAGGTTTCTTTCAATATATTCAAACATCCATTCCATATATATTTTATTTCCTAAATGGCATGCCATAATGCCAAAACATGTTCTTGTTTCTCATAGACGGTTAGACAAATACTAAAAAAATACTCGATACTAAAGTATTTTTTCCTTTGTGAAGCCCACAGACATGGAGCATGACTAGGGGAATGAATGTCGGCATTGTCCTAGTAAAAGGAGAGGATCTTCTTGACATATCGGTGGTCCTGGAGGAACAGATCATTCTGCATGGCATCAAGGACTACTCTCATGCGGTAGCTATGTTAATGGGTCTGCTATATGCACTGAACATTGACTCGAAGGGGCTGCAATATACCTTCGAAGTCATTCAGAAGGTTCTCATGAACATCGGCGGTGAGCTATGCTCTTCAAGGGTTCATGGGCTGAGGAATAGACTTCGTAAAACTGTGTAGACATTACACTGAGACTGAGAGTTTTCTTTTAAGTTCTGTTTCACCATTGTAATGGTCACTGACATTCTCAGTTGCAAGAATTTAAGCTCGTTCCTGCAAAGTCCTTTTGACCTGTTTGGGTGTGCATCATTTTTTTTCTTTTCTTTTTTTCATGTTATGAAAGACAGCGACAGAAGTAATGAGTAAAGGGTACTCATTTGTGCACATTCTAAAGAGATGTTTTACCCATAAGCTTGTGCTGTTTTTGGGGACAAAACTTTTTGTACTTGATGGGATGTGTTGATGTGTTTACCATGCCCATCTGGTTTATTAAAGCTTTGAAGAACTGGACTTGATTTGGTTTCTTTGGAACAACAATAACCTATAGAGATAAGATCTTTAAGCAGAATCTATAATAAAGCTGAGAATTACCAAATATGTAGTATAAATGTAATCTTAAGCATAACTAATTTATTAACACACACGGAGTCAGTGAGCAGCAAAGCACAGTCACCATGGTGGAGAGAAAGTAAAGTGAATTTCAGTGAATAAAATAATTTATAATAAACAAAACTTTTTTTTTCTTAGGCACTGACCATATTTTTGCAAATATCTAAGTCATAGAGTATCCCACCGTCATGGTGTGGTGATGAGTCTGTCTTAATGGATAAATTCCCTGTAGCCTCATTGATATTTTTTCTGTCAACAGAGTTCACCCCAACAAACTGACGAGGTACACAGACTTAATAGAGTCCCACAGAGAGCAAAAACTCCTCTCCTCCTCTTCTGACGAACCTCCTAAAAAGAATGCGAAGATCACAAATTCCTTCACTGTCCCTCCACAACAGCTCTGTCATAAATTCTGTCTTTACAAAGATAAAAAAGTAGTGGCTGAATTTGCCTTAATTTATGTTTGTTATGCCATTTTAGTTATTTTGTAAAAATGTAGTTTATTATTGTTTTAAAGAATTTGCACATTGCTATTTTATGTTTTTGTTTGATTACATTCATGCTCTGATTATTGAAACAAATAACTTAAAAACTTGAAACTTGAGTAGTTTTTTCACTAAATACTTAATTACGCTTACTCAAGTAATTATCTGGATGACTAATTTTACTTGAGTCATATTATTCTAAAGTAACAATACTCTTACTTGAGTACAATTTTTGGCTACTCTAATGGCTGCAGCCTTCGGGAAGACTGGGCTGGATGGTCCAGCCCCGCCCATAATAGCATTTTAGGATACGTGTGCAGGCGGTCTCTGGGCAACACAGAGTCCAACTTCCTCGGTGACTTTTCTCCAAGCTCTCTCCTGTTTTGTCCAAGTCTCTGCGTATCTGTTTCTGTTTCTGTCCCAGAGCTCCGAGCTCCGCTCTCTATGCGTATGGAGTGTGGTATTATTGTACGGAGCTAACGAGCTCCGGAGCCCCGAGCACGGAACATTAGCCCCAGTTAGCACAAAAATAGAACAGCTTGCTTTTCTCGCTTGTGTCTTTCCGAGCCGGGGCTGCAGTGCTGACAGCAGCGCTCCGGGTCTGCTCCCCGAGCTCTGTACCACCATACCGCTGTACACGCATACAGACACCGGACGATAAAGGAGAGTGCTTGGAGAAAAGTCAGAGAGGAAGTTGGACTACCTGGTAAGTTATGAAAATATGTGTCTGTTATTTGATTACAGTGATCTGTTGTTCTTTACTATGAACCACAGTAGCACAATCACAGCTGACTTTCCCCACATACTGGCTTGTTGAGTTTACTCGCTTTGACTCAAAGGAGTCATTGTAGGAATAGTGATATTATTCACATGAACTGAGCTTATAGGGTAGACAGTGAGTGTAATACTTACATTCATGTGTCCTTCATTTCCATAACTCTGCCTCATATAGAATCATATAGAATGTGGTAGTAACATATTTCATCTTTTAATAGAGCCTACAGTGGCTTTAGGTTATGAACAAGATTTGTAAACCATATATTCACAGTATAAACTACAACTTCTTGATGGAGTTTCACCTGAAAGATATTCTTTTGTAGAAGTGCACCATTGGGATATTTCAGAATAGCAAATCATATTTTTTTTATATATATATATATATATATATGTATAAGTAGCTTTGATTGTGCTACTACTATACTACCACACCATATGCATATAGAGACCGGAGCTCGGGAGCTGCGGGACAGAAACAGAAACAGATACACAGAGACTTGGACAAAACAGGAGTGAGCCTGGAGAAAAGTCAGTGAGGAAGTTGGACTCTGTGTTGCCCAGAAACGGCCGGCACACGGATCCTAACATGGCAACAACAATCCATCTCATTGTCAACATCCGTTGCCTTTCACTTCCGTTTTAGGTCACTTCCGTTGTGAGTCACTTCTGTTGTGGCTTTTGTATTTGTGTTGTGACTTTTGTATTTGTGTTGTGACATTTGTAGTTGTGTTGTGGAATTTGTATTTGTGTTGTGGCTTTTGTATTTGGCCTGACACCTCTGGGCCACCGTAGGTTTGGACAATTGACATTTTTTGACCTGATGTTTCACGATAACCAAAGTCAGTTGGCTTCATCCTCTTCACACCATGAATATCTGTACCAATCCATCCAGTAAGTAAGTGATGGACTGACTCATAGTGCTTCCTACAGTCACGTTGTTAGCTTGGCGAAAAAATCACTTCTGACACCTGCCAGGCTCAAAATTAGCATGGAAATAAATTGGAGTACAACGACGAAATGAATGACTTTGATAGCACAATAAACTCCAACATCTGGACACTTACATCTCACTGCCCCAGATTTATAGTCAGGCTGACTTGAGCTTGGCATGGATTGTAGTCGTGTCAATTCGAAGTGTTCTACAGGGATTGCATGTTATGTTGCTATTTTCTCACAGGCATATGGTCAAAATATCCTGCACAGATGCGTATCACCTCCAAGGTATGGACTAAGTTCAAACTGATACTAATTAGAACAGAGTGGCCCACTTCAAAGCAGAGTGCCGGACAGCAACAATACAATGAATGTGTTTCCTTAATCAGGATTTGTTTCCGCTTTTTCAAGCTCTGCCAACAAGCAGTTGTTCCAAAAAATGTCCTACACTGCATCCAAATCATCTGAACATTTTTCTCATGATTTCCATGGTATGTTCATACAGCTGCACAGACAGACATAAATTGCAAAGACATTTCCAATATGTGGACACTTAGTTTATCAGAACCAGAAGAGTCTGGGGGAGGTGCAGGAAGTGGTTGAGATAAGGCATGAAGCTGAACTCTCCTTTCATGTAAAATCTGTTTTTTTAAATTAGTGAATCATAATTTGAGCTTTTTGTTCTTAGGAAAAAGACATAATTCAGTCTGAGCCAGTGGACTACTTTGAGAAGAACGGGTATTTTTCTGAATCAAGGAAATGTTTTTTATTCATCCAAGTTTTTTCCAAGTTTTCCACGAAGGACAAACAAGTAATACAATAAGAATAAAATCTGTGCCAAACCAAGATCAGCCTGAACATAATTTAACATGTTTACAATGAATTTCACACTCTGGTCTCTGTATTAAATCCAGAACCACATCCGAAAACCTCATGCCTTAACCAACCAAAATCTTGTTGCCTTAGAGCAGGTCGCATGGCTTTAAGAAAGAAGTTGTTGTTGGTTCTGACCAACTTAAACATTTTTTTTTAAAACATTTTAAAACATTGCCAGAGTGATTTTTTTTCTTTGATCGGAATATAAAGTACCAATCTGCAAAAATTCCAGTTCTCTTTGGCAGAACCTGTGGCGTAAAGCACAAGCTGCACATGCTTTTGATTTTTTTTAACCTCAGCTCCCAGAGATCCAAATCATCGTCTGTAGCCATTGTTCAATTATTTGTTTGTCATGGTCACCATTTACTCTGTTTAAAAAAGTAAAAAATACAGTGTGCTTCTACACGCACAATTGAGTCAAAGAGTGAGTCCACCCACTATCCCTGGCTGTCAAACCACTGCTGGGTGATGAAAAACACATCACTTACTTCGCCCCAGTTTCCACAGACATCCAGTTCCATTTGAATACTTCAAATACATTTCATCAGCCATAGGCTGAATCACCACTGGGTTACTTTGTTCAGCTATAGATAGTTACTGAACAAACATTTATTTAAATAAAAATCTTCAAGATTAGGGATTGATTTTGTCCGATGTTACTTGCGTTGCGTTGCGTTGCGTTGCGTTGCGTTGCGTTGCATTGCGTTATGTTGCGTTGTGCTGAGTTGCCTTGAGTTGCATTGCAACAGGATAAATTCTATGGATAAGTAACACAGTCTTTGTTACGGTCTGGACATTTTTCTTTCTCCAGTTCTACCAGGATGTGAAAGACTGGTGGCTGTTTGGCTTCTATTTCTGCTTCCCGCTGGCTTGTACAGGAATCTTCTACACACTCATGTCCTGTGAGATGCTCAGCCGGAAAAAAGGCATGCGCATCGCACTCAACGACCACATGAAACAGGTATGAATGCAAATGTCTGCTGGCACATTCATTTTCACTATAACCGTAAGACTCGGAAAAACGGAGGAACTGAGAAGCATCAATATTTGTCTTTGTGTGTGCAGCGGAGGGAAGTGGCGAAGACGGTGTTCTGCCTGGTGTTGATTTTTGCTCTCTGCTGGCTGCCCCTTCATCTCAGCCGTATTCTGAAGAAAACAATCTACGACCAAAATGACCCCAACCGCTGTGAACTGCTCAGGTAGGCACGCAGATACAGCGAGCGACGCAAATGCACTGCAAACTTCGTGTGAGCCCATTGTTCTCCCCTCTGTGACTTCCTGTGGTCTTTACTGTAAACGTTGTCCTTCTCTCTGCCAGCTTCCTGTTAGTGATGGATTACATCGGCATCAACATGGCCTCACTAAACTCCTGCATAAACCCAATTGCCCTCTACTTTGTCAGCCAGAAGTTTAAAAACTGCTTCCAGGTAAGAGGGCTCACACCGACACTAAAAACGTGATATCATTGGCAAACACAGAAAAGAAAATAACTTTGCGTGTGTGTGTGTGTGTCGCAGTCTTGCCTGTGCTGCTGGTGTTACAGAACATCTCCCCTGGATGAACGAGGTTCAGGGGGACGCTGGAAGGGCTCTTGTCACGGTAATGGACTCGATCGCTCCAGCTCCCGCTCCAGCCAGAAATACACCAGCTCTTCATAAACACTTCAAAAACACACACGTCAAACCCATATTCCTATCATGGAGACACAGCACCGCCACTGCCGACAGACCTAGTTAAAGGAGGTAGACAATGGACGTAAAAGACTCTGATAGAAAAGGATTGACCCAACCTGAAATGACAGGACTGTACCTGTTCAGGCTGTATTACTAACTGCAAAAAGCTTTGATCAAAGGCGACATAAATCTGTCCATACTCACTGAGACCTTAAGTGGACCAACATGGAATACATTTATAAAGAATGTTTATTAACCACATGTAAAATGTATGTACAGGTTTTATTAATGTGCAGAACGCAGACTTGTGATTATATCTAGCCTGAGTGCTTAATATGAGCAGCACTGACTGAAGCTTTAATACCTCAGGGGGGGAAAGACGGAGGGATGCTGCGACCCTGAGCTATTTTCAAAAAGCCTCTATACAACCAGTAGCTCATCATCTGACAATGTGGTTGTTGTCACTGAGTTTCCTCAACGGCCATGTGTCCTGGTGACATACCTGAGTCGAACAGGCCCCTCAGTCACGTGGAGTCGAACATCGGACATCTTTTTCCTGGAAACCGTCACTGCTTCAAGTCATGTGGAGGGCAGCTGTTGACGCAGATGACGGAGACAAATACCAGATGATCCTCATCATGTTCTGCGGAAAAAGGTCATCATAAGGCCTGCTGTTATTGCAGTATTGATGGTGTTCCACGTGGTCTCCATGTCCACTGTGTATAAAGTCTTAACCTGTGTCTTACAATGTAGCTTCTATTTTTCTAAGAAAATACAAAACATGTGTGGCTTGTTTAATCTTCTAACATGAGGTGTTCATTTGTTACTTTCCAAATATTTTACCTCTGTCAGTGAGTGGTCATGTTACATGAAGGTCCCTGTGGCTGGAAATGATTCTGACAATTACAACTGAGAGCTGCTTGAGGAACACGTTTTCTAAAATTGAACCATTGAAAAGCCTTTTCAGAAGGAAAAATTAAATCCTGCACAGCTGGATGTTTTTAAGAAGTGAATGTTTTTAGTGGACAATACATTTTTTTTAAAGTAATGGTCTTAGAAATCATTTAGTTATATAAGCTGTTTATATATAATCCAGATAAAAAATCACGAAATCTAGCAGATTTTATGTGTTTGACTATTTCTGAAGGAGAGGGAGAATATGTGTGGTGCAACAAGAAAAGTGAAGCGTGTTGTTATGAGCGAACTGCAGTACTCAGTAGTCACATGCTTGTGACTTATCTTGTGACGCCGATACAACAAGGAAAAAAAAGCTCTTCCAGCTCTTTAAACAGTCAGAGATGAGGTGAAAGCGCCGGTTGTACCCAGCAGTAAGTCTCCAACCCTGAAGCTGCGTCAGAAAGAATACATGGATTGTGTGTTCATTTGGAAAAAAAATATGTCACTTTTAAACCTAGATGAATCAAAGGTTTGAACACTGGCAGTACTGAGAGCCCATACTGAAGAGACGCACAAGATGGATCCAATTTTATCTGTTGCATTTTTGGCTCTCAGCACATTGTGACTGAGATGTGGTGTTATGAGCGAAAGTGTCCTTTCAGAACCAAAATTCGTGCTGAGAAACCAGACAAGGTGTTTGTTTTTTTAAACACTGAAACATTCTTTAAAAACAGACTTGATGCATGTAATAAAATGTAGAAAGTTTGAGACAATTTATCTCTCTTGCAAGCGCGCACAAATCAGCTGATTAGCAGTATGTGTCTCATTAACTCATCATATCTGTTTGTGCCGTCTTCACTGTGCTTTCATCCAAAAATAGCGACCATGGGCTGGAAGGTCTGAGGAGCTCTGAGACTGAGAAGGCAAAGATTAAAATGTAATGTGAATGTAAGCCCTGGTGTTTTTAAATGACATTTATACCGTACTTATTTGTTGAGGTTATGCAATAATAAATATTATTTTATAGTGTTTGTGTTGTTTGACTTATTTACTGAACATTCCCCTGTGGCCCATAGAGCACCATTATAAAGGAGACATCTGTGAAACTTCACAGGACACCTCAAACTGCAAACAATGTTAATGCTGACACTTTCTATTATAAATCTTGTTTTTTTTTAATGGACGCTTTATATTTTTAAAAATATATGACATCATCCAAATAAAAAGTCTGTGGGCAGAGCAGGAATTTACTGGCAGGGCGCTTATTCAGTGGGCCACGTAACCAGGAAGTAAACCCGGAAGCCTTTCCTCGAAACATTTTTGGCGTATGCACTGGTGGACTTTCTTTCTTTTTTTTCTGGTGAACTGAACATGCGGCATCTTTGCGTTCACTGTCTAGTTCTGTTTAAATCTATTGCCGAGTCTCGCCCACAGCAGCCTACTTGGCAACACCTCCGAGCAGGTATTTCTGCCTTAGAAGTCCAGCTCCTGATCTGATCGTAGGGGAGAGAGCCATAACGTCACTTTAGTGGTCACACTGGAATTAAAAACATTTAAAACGCACCAAAATGAGGGTTAAAACACTATATTTCTACCACACATGGTTTCACGGCACCAAATTTGTTTTTCCGGCTCAATCAGATATAACGTGATGTGACTACATTTAAAACTTTAAGGGTCACATCACTGGTTTAATGTCTTGCAGAGCTTTCCTGTCAATGTTCGATGTAATGTGCTATACATGTCTTTTTATACATCAATTACCTCAGTATAAGATCATTTTGGCAAATGCTCAAAAATGTCTCTTCTTCCTCTCTAAAATCAGAGTACAGCTGCGTTATGAGCGACTGGTGCACCCTTGACCGAAGTGAACATAAACTCTTATTATCAACATCCCTCGGAACGTCCTTTTCTGTTCCTGTTAAAAGGGATTATCAGCATCAAGAGTCAAAGGACAGAGGGCGTTACATTCTATACGGATTGTAAAGCTCCCTGAGGCAAATTGTGATTTGCGATTCTTGGCTATATAAAAAGCTTTGACTTAACTTGATTATATATCCTATAAACAGCCTGTAAAATGTTAAACATTCAGTCCCGTGTTTCATGCCTGTTGTTTTCTGGTTGAAGAAAGGTTACATTTCAGAAGAACATTGTCAGAGGAAAAAACATGCAAAACGGGTTATGAAGGACCTTTTTCAAGGCTTTACCTAGTTTGAAGTCATTGCTTTAGACGACTAGACATTAGACGCCAGTGGGCAGGTTTTACTGAGATAACTCCTGATTAAATATCAGAGAAGATCTTTTGCATCAGTGCACATTACAGATTTGAAGGAGTCTTGTTTTTCACTCTGTGAAGCTGTTTCTTGGAAAGATTCACAAGTTCCACAAGACAGGGAACCTTATTTTCGCGAAGCTTTATTTAATCATTTTGCCCTAGAGTAATTCATTAAGGTTTGCATCTGAGATTCAATGTCTGAGTTACAGAGAAAACGGTTTTAGCAGTTCTAGAGAAAAGACTTTGGGCTTGTTTTCTTGTCATTTCACAAACCATAAAGAACTGGCTGAAGTCAATAATCTACATAGTTGAACCCTGAGGATACAGACAAACACTGCTGCATCAATAAACCTCAATGTAGTATTAACAAAGATCTAAAATATTGAAAGCATTAAATCAATATAGATATTTGAAAAATACTGAGGAATAACAAAGAAAAATGTAGTCAGTTTAGAGGAATTTCCCTTCAATATGTAGAACCAGAAACACATTTGTTCCAAAAACAACTCGTCCCTCTTGATTAAACAAATCCTAAACTTCATGACAATGTGGCATTTTGAACAAGACCACATCAACAACCACGGTGCAAAAAATAAATAAAAAAATTGTTGTTTTCTAAGTGAATCAGTCCTGTGATACAACACATTCTCTCTATGACACATGCAAGTTGAATGCATCAGTAACAAGTGGCACTCTTATTCAGTTCATTTGGGGATCTTGTAGCAACAGGGTATTTGGTTCGCTAGTTGTGCTTCTGTTATTTCTGTTGCTGCTTGAGGCCACAGTAACCGTTCTTGCAATTATTTTGTCATCTCAAGTTCACAGGTCAACTGTTTGGATATCTGGAGAAAACTGGCTTTATTGTCTTGAGATAATGAGCCTGTTATCACAATGGTGCTCTTTCAATGTTTATCAGAGATCAAGAATGCCATGTCAGCACATATGAGTGGCATCTTAAACTCTGTAGAGTGATTTAAGATGAATATGTCGGATCAAGAAGTGCTGATTAATCATTAGTGCGCCAGTAAGTCAGTGTTACTCATGTATATGAATACCTTATTATACTATTCAAAAACCCTGTTAATTTCTGGTCGTTTTTATTCAAGTGGTCCTGCTGAGAATAGACCTTATTCACACGGTGGCCATTTTCCTCCAGCAACTAAAGAAAGATGGAAGGCGAAGATCAGGAGGCACATTCGGCTACATTTCAAGGTGAAACAACATATTTGATATCTCATTATCATTCAACAACTTCCTGGCTAAAGGTACTGTTTGACTTCATCCTGTGCGCTTTACTTCCAGGTTTAGACAAATGTCTCCAAGATGTGTGTTGATATTTAGTAATTTCATATGACAATTAATTAATGCCTTTCCCAACGGTATTGTTTTGAAACAGTAAGGTTAGCTAGAATATGGTTGAAAGCTAATGTTAGCTGTTGTGGAATGGAGGCTAATCGGTTATCAAATCTGTTGTTTAGCTTGAAATTTGCTCCAACGTCCCTCCGGATCGAACTATTTGTTGTCTCAACAGCTGCTAATCTACCAGGAAGCAGTAAAATGATAACAACTTGTCAGATTACTTTCGTTTATATGACCTGCATCCCAGAACACAGTGGTCCAACATTTGAGCTGAGTGTGATGTCAGAGGAAAATGCCGATTGGGTGAATATAGTCTACTCTCTGGGTTTTCATCTCCCGGACAGTAATACATCTGCTTTAAGTTGACCACTGTATACCATCCTATCCTTTACAATAACAAACCATAATGTAAATAGCATCGTATCAAATCACTGGAAAAAACATTCTTACAACAAATGTCCATAAGGTCAGAAGTTCATACAGTTTTCTTCAAAACTCCCAAACCCAGCCCACAGAGCAGTTCATGTATGTCATGCTCCACTCTTATGAATCTGATTAAGCTGTTTTCATCGGCTGAGAAACCTGCTTTTTATTTCATAGCGAAAACTTGATAAATCATTTGTATTTGATTTATTTCATGTAAATAACTTATCACAAGAAAACAAGCTTAAATGACTAACTCGTTCTAGTGTTAAGACCGGGTCCTCGATTATAAATTCTTAAGATTAATGTTAACTTGATTATGACCTAAACTGAAGACTGGATGCAAGTAGTTATTCATAAAAACTTTCTTTGACATGGAAAGGATCTCATGTTTGAACAAAGTCTGGACTTAACTTAAGTGATTTTCCTGGTTAGTGGTATTCTTACGCCTGTACTGAATTTTGCATGAGCTTTCTGAACAATGTGCCCGTCCAAACAATTTAGTCCACAGAATAATACATGTTGCCTGGCTCCAATTTCCTCCACCATCACCATGATCTCATCTTCCAAAAGTTTTTATTTTTTGCAAATAAGTCTTCATTTCCTCATTTGTGTTGGCATTACTTGAGTGAAAGTCAGAGGGCAGATTTTTTTTTCAGTGGATTTGAGATTTACAGGTCACTGGAGTCTAAGTTACAAATAGGATTCTTAAACAAGGTTTTTTTATGCCGAGCAATTCATTTCCCGCTCTGGAGCATCCCTCAATATTAAATCCAGAACCACATGACAATAACTCGTGTTTATTTATCTAACTAAAATCATTGCTTTTGAACAGGTAGTGTGGCTTTTAAAAACTTTTTTTTCTTTTTGGTGCTGGCATTTATCTATACAAGTTAAAGCAACATTACGTAACTTTTTTAAAAAACCTTAAAATAACAGCTTAAAAAAATCCTTTTTTTTACGGTTCAGTGTCTTGTAATAGGCTGAATGGTGTCTCTGTCCCAGCCACTGTTTCTGCACTATGTAACTTCAGTGCGAGGTGAGGATCACAGCATTATATACATGTTTACTTCATGCTTTAAACTGATTCACTTTCTTGCCGAGAGTTAGATGATAAGTTTATGTCATTCTCATACCTTAACGTTAACACTCAATATAATGTTACACCTAGAGGACAGTCAGCTTAGCACAATAAACTGGCCCCATGTGGCTTCTGCCAAAATGCATTTAAAAATGTATTTTTTTCAAAAACCTGCAACCACTTAATGCCATCTTATCCTGGAAATGTTTGTAAAATTATTCTAAAACACCTGTCAAGCACAAAGTACATTTGAAAATAAATGCCTTTGGGCTATTTTGAAAGATAATAAGCAGATTTTTTATTTTTCTGTTAATCTGTAAGAGTTTGAAAATGCATTATTGTAATTCTAACAGTATTTTTTCTACATTTAAGTCTACATTTTCTATTGCAAAAATAAGCCTGCAGATGACCTGTAACTGCCTCCATTTACTGGAAAACACAATGGGTCCATATCACATAGTATGTTTTTCTGAGGAAATACTCAGGCGCCTGGTAAAAAATGCCATTTTATGACAGCAGAATCCCATTATGGTTCTTAATATCTTATTTAGACTAACTTTGTGCATATTAAATAGTCAAAAACAAGTATTTAGATGGAAACACTGCCTATTCAATCAGAATCAGAATTCCTTTATCTTTTCCAAAGGGCAAAATGAACAAAACTACATAAACTACAAAATACCAGGAGACAAAAGAAAGAAGAGAGAGTGGGTCACATGTTTACAAGATTGTTCATTAGCCGTTATAGGCTCAAGGGAGAGGATACAAGCTCCTATCTGCTCAAATGAGCTGTGAATCGAACCTCTGCAGGGCAGAACCCTGCCTTTTCCCTCCCACTCTTTCTGTTAAACCCGACACATAAAACATGACATTTTTACACAACTGTTTTTGTCTTAAACACACGTGTTGATTTGTGAGCTTTAAGGGTACCCATAGCTGGATGTGGTTCGTGCAGACAAAACCAGGCTGGCTCCAGTGTTTAAGCCCTTTTGCTGAGCTAAACTTTGCTGAGCGTATCATTACATTCAGAAAATATTTTTCCACTGATTTCCCACTATCCCATGGTTTCCTTCATATATTCTTTCATATGAAAACAAACCCGTACCATCCAAATCTCCAACAGATCTCATGTCCTGTCCCGTACATAGTTTTTTAATGGGTCATTGTTGCTGTATTTCCTCAAATTATCTTCCGTACCCACATACGCTGCCACGCATGAAGACTGACAGAGGGATACAATTAACCTCAGTAACTTTAACCTTATTATTCACACTTGTCTCACCTCATTTTCCCCCTTTGTCTTCCTGGCACTGTATGAAGTCCCTCGCACCACATTCCTCTGCTAATAAGGACATTCCAGGTTACACTTCTTCCCTAGATTCATCAAGCACGACTTCAAAGGACAGATGAGAGCAATTTGTTTTTTGACACTCTTCACTTTAGGTTTGGACATCCTTCAAACAGTGTTATGTGAGGAGTTACGAAAATAAATATTAAAAGCACAAGTCAGAGAGCTGAGTGTTATTCCAGCTAGATATCTTTCCATGATATTCAGAAAGGGGTTTGTTTAACATCTTAATTTTCCTTTGCTAATCATTCCAAAAATTCAGGAATCAAACACAGGACTGAATCACATTTATCATACACATTTATCATACAGCACAGGCCAATTTCAACATAATACAAAAAATAAAACTGTACAAATGTTTGATTGTGGCATGTTTAAAGTACTACAGAAGAACTTCTCATACTCATAACCAGTAGAAATAGAAAAAGTCTTGTAGAAACGGTGTCCCGCAGCTTCAAAGTCACATATATGTGATGATCTTCATTCCATGGGTTGCTCCTGCCCCTCTTTGAATTCATTAACTCTCGCCTGGAACAAAACAAAAGAAACAGAAATGGGGTTGAGACTGTGTAGTGTTCAATTGAATTGATGATGGCTGACTTTCCTTTCAACATAGGGCTGATATACAGAGCCAACCAGACAACGCAGGGCTTCTTCCTGTATCCCCCATGAATCAGTGAATGATAATACTTTTCCATCTGTGGAAATTGAATTTCTCTTCTTTACCTGCCTTCCTCTACGGGGACATCAGAGCACAAAGTCAGCGTCTGAACATGCACAGACAAGGACCCTTCACAAGACATGTAGCCGACTGGAGGATGACAGATGACGCTTGCTGCACAGTTCACAAGCCTTTGACACCACTACGTCATCAAATTATGGTGGCGACACAACAGAAAACTTGAGCGTGAGAATTAACTGTAAAGTGGCTGTGGATCCTAGCACTGAGGCACATTCATGTATGCACAGCAAATTATTTACTAATGTATCAATTTAAAGTGATCAATTGATTACTTTTCCAACCCTAAAATCATAATTGAACCACTTTTGCTCAAGAGACTGCTCAACCATTTTCTGCCATGATCCGTCAAATGTGGTTAACAAACGAAGGTGGTATATTTTACAGTTTAACAATAGTCTTTATTGTCTAAAATGACATTACTGCACTGAAACAACAAACTTGGAAAGGAATTCAATAATTTAAATTAACGCAAACATCTTTTTCTCAATTATAATCTGTTAATAATTACTTTGCATATCGGTGCGTATCCGACAAACACACAGATAACGATAATAGTGATAATATAGGCTAACCAATACATGGGTCGTGCTCTCCAAAATGGACACAAAGGCTCACCTGAAAGGTGTTGAGAACATGTTGACAAACATCAGTGAGCTCATTCAGGCCTCTGCGCAGTGGCTCTGTGGCTGGAAGTCCCCCTGAAACAAAAGAAAACCACCCACACCAACAGTATTAACAAAAACACAACACTTGCATTCTGTGGGTCAATTCAATCACCTCTTCAGAACAGATAGTGAGTTTTCATCCTGCTCCACAATGCACAAAGTGAAAACACTGATCATCTCGTTGCAATGCAGTTTTCTGCTGGGAAAACCTGGGTCCTGGAATTCATGTGGATGCCACTTGTCATGCACCACCTACCCAAACATTGTACCAGACCAAGTACACCTCCCATGCCAATAGTACTCCCAGCTGACAGTGTCCCCCCCTAAGCAGAACCATGGACACTGCTCACTCATAAACTGCTCAAGAACAACCCGAGGAATGTGACAAAGAGCTCACGATGTCGACCTGGCTGATTTACCAGATCCCAATCTGATCGAGCATCTGTGAGACAGCTTGGAACAACTCCAACACGCAGCGGCCCCATGGGGGAGAAGGGGTGTGCATGTTCTGCAGTGGTGTTTGAGTGGGGCATGTGTGTCAGGTGGTTTCCACATGAATGCCTGGAACATGTTTCCCAGCGGAACAATGCTAGTAACAAGATTATCAATGTTATTCACTTCACCTGTCAGTGGTTTTATATTAGTGTGGACAGCCATGATGAGGGCAGGCAGAGTTACTCGCAAAACACAAAGCAGGAGTAAAATGCAGGGACAATTTCACCAAAATGGACCATGCAAGCTGCAATTTATCACCTAAATATACAGTACCAGTCAAAAGTTCTCATTCATGTTTTTTTTTTTTATTTGTATTATTTTCTATATTGTAGATCAACACAGAAGCCATCCAAACTATTAAAGAACACATATGGAATTATGGAGTAAATAAAAAAAGTGTTTAAAAAAAAAAAACAGAAGGTGGTATATGATTTATACTTTAGATTCTTCAAAGTAGCCACCTTTTGCTTTGATGACAGCTTTGCACACTTCATTCTCTCAATGTAACGGTTTTCAATTAACAGGTGTGCCTTGTGAAGCAGAGCTAGGGTTGGTACAAAGCCCTGTAGGACTCTCAAACTACATACAAATTGCAAGTGACAATCATTCTAGAAAAACGATTCTGCCAATAATGTCTGTGCAAGCAGTGGATTCCAAATCCCTTTTTAGGGAAGAGGCCAGATTGCAATCAAGCACTCAACCAATTTCATATAAATTGATATAAAAATATTAAGAAATCATTGAACCATGATTTTTTTTTTCACTAACCCAGTAAAAACGCATTAATCCAATGCCTGGAAAAAAGGGTTTCACAGCAATTTTATCAAAGCAACAGCTGATCACTGCTGATGATGCAGCAGGTCAACAGGTAATGAAGACTTTAAATGCCTCAAAAGTGATTAAAACAGCGCAGGAGTGCAAGCAGATGTCAAGAGTTGAACTTTATTCATCTCCAACAGGGATAAAGCAACCCATTTTCCTTGTGGTCATGGTGGGAGATTGTAAAGACATAAATAAATATAGAGCTGTAGTTGAATATATGAAAGCACAGCCGAAACGAGGGGTATTTTGGGTGCCTGGAGGGTAATTTTGCTTTTTTCTGTGATGAGGCCATGAGGAAAGATCTTCCAGGCATCTGGAAACCCAGTTCAAAAACAAAAACAAGTTGTGTCTCAGTCCTGCAGAATCCTTTCATGTGATGGGCAACTGTTATCTGTGGGGACTTTTTTGGAACAAGAGGGGTTATATGTGCATGTGTGTCACTTTAGGTCGGTCACAGTAACTTCTTAGTCAACAGAGTGGACAAAGTGAACGCACCAGACTCCAATCTAAATGTTTACGCCGTAACAGAGCCTGAAAATGATTTGCTCTCTCGCTGTCCGACGAATGTATGAACACGTGAACTAACCTGGATTGGGAAGAGGAGGTAAAAGATGATGAAGCGACAGGGATTTCTCTCACCTCGTGTCTGAATGCGAAAGTTGATCTTGCTCTCGGACGGATGCGTGATGGTGTAGCCACAGAACTCCACATCCACACTGACAGAAAATAAGAAAGTGAAAGCATGATTTATGGTTATCATCATGTTTTGCTTTAAGTGGGCAGAGGCATGTCAGTTTTGTTACAAATGTTTCCATGATCAACTCATCCCAGCTGACCTGGACTGACAACAACACTGGGAACACTCCTGAGTCCCTTTTTGGCGCGATTATTATAGAGGTCTAGAAAAAAGTATGAGTGTTGAGGGAATAAAAAGTCCCCTCCAGCTGGAATCAAATCACACCAATTAAGCATTAGTCATACTACTTCAAACGTGCTACACCGTGTAGGGTTCAATGTTTTCAAACAGACAAACGGCAGACAGATCAAACATAGCCACAATATGTTGAGTTTCAAGTAGCAGTTTGTTGGAGAGAAAAAAGAGAAAAACACTGACGTCTTCATGATCATATATCGGAGGGAGTTGCCCAGTGTATGGTCTTCATCATGCAGCACAAACGTCACACAGCCCTCATCAGCCCCATCAGCCTGGATCTACAACACAACATAAATGCTTTAAATTAGAACCACACATCTATCTTTAGTCATAAACATTACCCTTCTTGGAGAATGGTAAGTGGGAGAATCAGGAAACTATTACGCATTGACATCATATCCAATACTTGTTGTCTGTATTATGCACATTGACAAGCATCAGGTTAACATATGGCATACTGAGAAACTGAGGGAACACTGTCCCCCAGTGGAGACACTGAGTCAGCTACAGACTGAGACAGGTAAATTAAAGCCGGTAAAGTGATTTAGGTAAACTTAGGGTAACTTTAGCACTGTCAAAGTTGTGGACTCACAACTTGGTTTGTGCTAAGACATAACTGATTTCAATGTAGTTTTGGTTGCGTTTATTTTCTTGTTGTTTTCTCACTGCTAACGTTAGCTTCTGTAGCTACCCACGTGATGAGTTAAAAGGCAGTCGAAATGCTATCATTAGCTTCTTTAGCTGAATATTATTATATTATTACAAACGGAGTTTGGCAGGAAAAGCTGTGTATAATGCGAAAAGCAAACGGGTTTATTTAGCTTCTTACCATCTCCAGCACCGGTTTCTTTTCTCCTTCCCCAGCCATGCTTCTACATTCCTACTCTGTCCGTCAATGCGGTGCCACGGAGTTGAACCCCTCAGCACTGTCTGACAGGCAAGAGGATGAGCCCCGTGTTTGGGGAGTGATTATAGCAGTGGATATTGAGACAATATAAAGAAATCTAATTATTATTAAATATATAGATTATATATTAATTTATCTCGGTACCAGTTTTTTAAGTCGTAGCTGGCTCTTGTGTCACGCTGCTAACGTGTTTTTATATACAGCGTTTGTATTAGTGATAAACTGTGAAGTAAGACCAGCGCACTGTGGGTTAGTAAACAATTTTTCTATCAATCGTAGCAGAACCTACGTTGCCTGTAAGACCTTGAAAAGGGATAAATAACCCCAATACAAGCTGTCGAGATGATATGACGTAGTATGAAAACATGCGACGCATAAGACTGAATAACAAGGAAGTCAAAAATGTAGTCCATATAACGAAGCACTATATTTGAGTGAATGGGCTAAGGAATGTGGTAATAACTACATTTCCCAAGCGGAGAGTGAATTCGTTCCGGTCGGGGAGTCTGGGTGATTTGGAAAGGAGAAGTCACTCGAAAGGGATTAGCTAGCTTGCTAGCAGATGAAATCTCCTTAGATGTTGGAATCTGCGCTACACGGGCTACTTTGAACAGCGCTGACATACAGAGGTATTGAGTTTGTTATTATATATCATTGTTAATTGCGTTACATTCGTCAACAGAAGCTATAATTTATATTGCGACAGCTAGCTAACTACTTACCTACCTAACGTTGTTGTGTACACTGGTTAACAACATAATTAGCTAGCTATCCTGTTGTCTTTTAAGCCATCGGCTCTCGTTTTCATTTCTCGTGACTGCTGGATCATGTAAGAAGTGTTAGTTTAGCTTAGTGGCTACTACTTGGGAGGAATCCCTCCCAGTAACAGTACTAGGCTCCTTTCACAGACGTAGTTTCACCTTTGAAACGTTAACCTCAAATGTTACGCCAGAATCATTCTCGGTTAACGTTAAGCAGTCTCCTCTGTCGTCTTCCTGCCTGTAGCTTCTAAACATGTCACTTTTCTTGTTCTCGTGTTGACGGCGAAAAACAGAGCTGAGACCCCAGCTGTTGCCATGGCAATCCTGTTTGCTGTGGTGGCTCGTGGAACCACCATCCTGGCAAAACATGCATGGTGTGGTGGAAACTTCCTGGAAGTGACTGAACAGATTCTAGCCAAAATCCCATCAGAAAATAATAAATTGACCTACAGCCACGGCAGGTAAAGCTTACACACAGATGTGTGTTATACTTCTATCACACTTTAGCATCAGTCACTATGCGGCTGCTACATGGGTCTCTCTTTCCCAGTTTAGGAAAGTTCATATCCCACTAGCCATATATATGTACAAGCTGTGATGACTATATAGTGAAAGGACAGGTGCACCATGGGTGTGGCGATTGTTATATTGTCATCATTCTTTATGCAGTACATCACTGTAAACAGGGGAGAGAAATTGTTTTTCTCCAGATTTCTGGTTTAAGCACAAATAATGAGTGATACCACATTCAATGTGGGTGAAGCAACCATTCAGACTACACAAGATAGATACACAAACAAAATACAAAACAAGGTACTAACATTTAGTGTAATACACTGGACATCTATACAGGAGTATCAAAGCATTGAAAGTGTGAGGTAAAGTGATCCATTATTAGGGCCGACCTACCCAAATTAGCTCACAGTGGTTTTCCAGGGCCAGTGTAAACTTTGGCTGTCAACAGTCAACTATGACTGTGCACAGAAAACTTTGCCCTATAAATATGATGTGATTATTTTTCGCTATGCATTATTGTTAATAACAATCAGCCATGTTGAACAAATATACTTGCAAATCCCAAAGGCCACTTGGGTTAGGGTTATGGGTTATATCAGAGCTTACAGACGATGCACTGCATGAAGCAATCGCATGAAACAATCAAGCTTTGTCACGTGCCACAAAGGCACAAGTCCATGTGACCTCATGGCAAAGTTACAGCCCAACTCCTTCTGTTTTTCTTAGTTAATGTTTCCTTAGAGATGTTACAGTGACGATGGTGTTCTGTACTAAATGGTGTGTTTTCAACTGTCTATCTGTAATCTTGACAATTTTTGTCTTTTCTCTTTTTTAGCTATCTGTTTCATTACATCTGCCATGACAGAATCATATACCTGTGTATCACTGATGATGTAAGTATATATGGCTCAGATATCTGTGGATTTATTCATTTAGAAGTGTGTGTTTGTTTGTTTGTTTGTTTGTTTGTTCTTGTTGTTTGACCTGCTTCTGCATTACAAAGATGGGGCATGATGCCTTGTATGTGAATTACTGAATGTAAAGAAGAGTTCAAGAGTAAAGTTGAGTAAACCAGTCACTTTGAGAAATAGAATTATAGTATTGTGTCTCCTCCAACCCATGTTTGTGAAGTAATACATTCAGCCTATAACAACAGGAAGCAGAAAAATAAACACAGAGACCCAAGTTAATAGAATGCCATTTTTCTTATCACTGGAACTTTGAATGGGAATGTGCTTGGAGTAACTCTTGTGTATAATTGTTTTGTGCTTAAGGACTTTGAGAGGTCGCGCGCATTCAGCTTCCTCAGTGAAGTCAAGAAGCGCTTCCAGACAACGTACGGGTCGAGAGCACAAACAGCCCTGCCTTACGCCATGAACAGTGAGTTCTCCTCAACACTGGCAGCTCAGATGGTGAGTATGACAATTGATTGCAACATGAGCATATTGCACAAAAAATTCTTGGGAAAAAAAAAAACCCACAAATTAAGCCACATTCTCTGTCTATATTTTTATTTGTAGAAACACCACTCAGACCCACGTGGATCAGACCGTGTAACTGAGACGCAGATGCAAGTGGATGATTTGAAGGGCATCATGGTCCGAAACATAGGTGGGCTTCTGAGTTTCCCCATGGCACAGGGAGGCTGAAATGTCTTCTTTTAGATACGAAACTATAAGATAACAACACAACTAAATTACCTTTTAACTGAGTAATTTAAGGCATGCTATGTGCATTTTTGCCCTTTTTAAATGAATGCAGTGTACAGTGGCATGCCCATTTAAGCTTTGCCAATGCAGCACTGGTATTTGTTGGTCTTCATGCCAGAAGCAAATAGTTTGGCCAAAAACTTAATCTCCATTCGGATAGAATTCTCATTACATTAAACTTTTTGTCTCTGGCATGTTAACTTTGTTTGTCGCTGTGTCTTTTTATAGACTTGGTCGCTCAGAGAGGAGAGAAGCTGGAGTTGCTGATCGACAAGACAGAAAATCTGGTTGACTCAGTGAGTTTAATGAACTAGTTTATGCCAGTTTAACCTAGGGCTGAGGGATATAGCCTTAAAATAATAGTGCAATTTGTCAGGCTATATTGTGAAACACAGCACATATCTCAATATTTTAAATCTTCCTCAAAAGCACTTCATAAATACTAGGACTGGATGACAGATTCCAATATCCCGATATTTATGACCAAATACCTTGATATCAGCATTGTAACAATATTATATCTGAAATGAATAATCAGTCATGTGGATATAATGATTAAGTGGGTAAAGGCAAGTGTTAGAACAAGTAGAACAGTCTGGTAGGCCAGGTCAGGGTTTTAAAACCAGGAAAAGAAATTCCAAAATATTGGATGATGGTATAATATGATATTTTGCCTAGCCCCACTTCATCCTATATGTTTTCTGACATGCATGATATTTTGCAGTATACAGGTTTATATTTTGACAGCAATCAGGCGAGTCACTGACATTACTTTCTCTCCCTTCTTCATCTAGTCGGTCACATTCAAGACCACTAGTCGCAACCTGGCACGTGCCATGTGTATGAAGAACCTCAAGCTGACTGTTGTCATCGTGCTGGTGTGCCTGGTGAGTAAGGAAAACATGTAATTGATTAATGAGATGTTGGTAATGAACTGGATACAGTGTGAAGGTTTCTTAATTCTTAATTTTTGGTGCAACTTTGCTGCAGTTTGCTTCTACGTCTACACTCTTTTCAGGTGGTTCTCTACATTATTGTTTCTGCTGCCTGTGGAGGCCTCAGCTGGCCCTCTTGTGTCAAATGAGAGCAGAGGTGGGGATCAAAGAGAAGGAGATGAGGATGAGGGGGAGAAGCGTCTGTTCAACTCTGCCTGCCAATGGATATAAAAGGAACCACAACTTCCCTTCCTTTAGTCCGACAGCTTCAACATCCCCAGGAAACACATGCTGCTCCTCCTCCTGCCTCCTTCCTTGCTCCTCTCTTTGATAGCGTGCACATTGACCTGCATTCTGGACAGGGAGTCCCACCTCATACCTTCACTAATGGACAGCAGCCATGTGGCCTAAAACTGATGTGGAACAATGATCTTGTCTTATACTAATCTGGTTCATTCATCCTGTGTCATGCACATAGTGGCCTGATGTATCAGTTTGTGATACTGTCCTGCACCTATCTATGTAATTAACCCATTCAGACTGATACCTGGAATGAGCCACAAAAAATAGCAAAGATTGCTTTGTTATTGTTCTGCTTTTCCTTTATCAACCAATATCTATGAGACCTGCAAGTGTCGGTAGCCTTAACTGTGTTTCAGATCCATCAACAAGGACTCCCTCAGTTCACTGTCCAGTTGTCTCTTACATAACTGAAAGCTAATTTGTTGACAAAAACTGATGCAGTATACAGTTTGTCTGAAGTGGCATGTGGCTCGTGAAACAGATTTTCTGATTTCTTTCATGATTTATCACCAAGCACAGTAGTATATTCTGAAATGGATGTTGTAAAATACCAGATATGATCATACGAATAAATATTGTAAATATGATTGATATCCTTGATTCAGAAGACATAATGGTTCTTTTAAATGAAGACTGTTTTTTGAGAATAACCTTATCCTTAGGAGGCTTCCTTTAACTATTACCTCTGCTAAGATGTTCAGTGTGCCCATATGTTTTTTTTTTCTTTCTGTTAACACAATGCACTTTTTACATTTTACATAGTTTGCTTCTTGGCATCATATAATTTATAATCATATTATTTGATTATTGTATATTCAGATTTGAAATAATAAAAATCTGATGGTATCAAGTGGTTGATCTCTACACACGAAACCAGTTGTTATTATATTATTATTATTATTATTATTATTATTATTATTATTATTATTATTACATTTTTAATTTGGCTTTTATTTTGATGATCAGTTTACATGACGTACCATGTTGATGAAGGCAGTTCTTTCAAAAAGTGTTAGCAAACTGATGGAAGGAAACATATCAGTATCATTAAAACTGTTTAAAACTGTAACTGCTTTATCCCTTTATGGGGTCGCTGGGTTTTTTGCTGGAGCCAATCCCAGCTGTCTCTGTCGAGGGCAGGGTACACCCTGGACAAGACGCCAGCTCATCGCAGGGCACTTCACTGATGGCAGAGACTGCCATGCAAGGTGCCAACTGCACACCAGGAGCAATTTGGGGTTCAGTATCTTGCTCAAGGGCAAGGAAGGTGTCAAGGACACTTCCGAATACTAGCTGACCTGCTCTATCCGCTGAGCTACAGCCTCCCCTTGAAGGCTGACATGTAAAATCTATGTTATATGCAACAGTGCCTACACAGCAGAGTCAATGCAAAGGCCCTGAACTTTGTAATATATACTGGTGATATAATCCATTCAAATAGTTTAAAGGAGCAAATCTAAGGAGGTTTATTAATTGAGACATGAAAAAAACATGAGAACCACATTGATCATATGGTCAATTAAACAAATCTGTGATTTGAGTCCATAAGTGTCTCTACTGAAGGAATCTGTAACACATCCATCCATGACTTTATAGAAATGTTGTTCCTGTTCACAAACCAAAACTAACCTATCCAAGACCTTTAAGTGACAATTTGCAAGGTAACATAGGAATTTTGCTATGGGTGGGATATTCCTTTTCACACTTTATATTTATGTATTTCATACATATTTTATATAACCACTGCCAGCAGTAGGACAATGAACAGTCATCAGGTTATAGAGGTGAGCGTGTTCAAAAACTTGACACCACTTTACTACCTCAGAAATAAATCCTTGATTACTTTATAAACTGCCAATGTTAAACCAATGACACCTATCTCTCTAAGACCTTTGATCAACTGGAAGTAAACAAATTAAAACCCATTTTACGATTTGAAGGTTTACACAGTGTTTACTCCAAATAAGAATCGTCTGACACCACGACAGACTTAGGTTAATTCTCAATTAACCCCCACCAAGTCCCCCAACCCACCTTCTCAGCTGGCTCTCCTGGCTTACGATTTCCTTCCCTGCCGCGGAGGCTCTTGGCTGAGATGGCACTCTCTGAGGTTTGCATGATGAGTTGCGTGGCAAGGAACTGCTGGACATGCTCCAGGACGTCACGCTGCATCTCCAGCGCCATGTGGTACACGTCGTGGTCTGACGAGTTGTACATGACGGCATTCTGAAACATCAGCATGATGTCACGCTGGAACTCGGCCGTTGTACGGATCACGCCAGACTCAATGTTCTTTTTGATGGCCGATAGGTCCATGGGTCTGGAGCAAAAGAAGAGGGAGATTTATTAATTCAGTCAATTTTTGTGTGGCATGAATGCACTATTCACTTCAAGCAAAACTCTCGCCAAAATGCAACCTAGGGTCTCTTTGTGAATGATCCAAGTCAACCTTTCATTTTAAAGCATAACTACATCGAAAGTTTACTAAAAAGAAAGTTTTTGAACAACTCACTTTACCAGTTGATTTTTCCGCTCGCTGCCTTCTTGCCAGTCGAGAAGTGTCGATCTCCGAATGTGAATGAATGGCCTCCATAGGAGGAAATCTCATGAAGTTGTAATTCAAACACTCGGCTTCGGTGGCCATTACTTCACAGCGCCCACATGCACACCACGGATTCCCCGAACACCGATCAGGCAAACTTCCGCCGTGTCGAGTTCTGCCGCCAAGCTCACCTCGGCCATGAAATCGAATTCTTCATAGCCAGCCATGTCTTCAGGTGTCTCTTCTCGGTCGTTTTTGCTCTTCTGCTGTGTCTTCACTCAGGTCACCGATAGTCTACTCTCTTCCATCAACGACTATCCATGCGAGATCTCACGTGACTTTTCCGGCTTTTGATTTTAGTATTGTTTCTTATATGAGGCTCTTTTTTCAACTCCAAGGTCAATATTGTTTTTTGCTAACGCCAAAACAACAAATTACCTGTGCATCTATATGGAGCTAAGCTTTAGGAGCGTTCCACCTTTACTCTCCTCCCATGTCGCATTCGGAGATTCTCGACTGGCAGGCAGGACGGCGGCGAGTGGAAAAAACAACTGGTAAAGCGAGTTGTTCAAAAACTTTCTTTCTTTCTGTGTACACAAACAATGTTCTCAATGCTCGAGTTCATCTGTAGAGACCATGGTGATACTACGAGCAAAGTTTCATGTTGTGTATGTTTGTTCTTACCTGTGTACGATACTGTGGTAACCAGGCGCAATGTCGTCTGACACAGGCTGTAGGAAGACACTGGCATACCTGAGAAAATAATTCAGTAACAGTAAAACAATGTTTCTTGTAACTTTTTGGGGAGATGTTCTTTCTGCAGTGACCGTGTTTTCCCCTACACTAAACCTGCATGCAATTCATTGCTTCGTGAGGCTAAGAAGGAAAAGAAGTGACACCATCAACACATTTTTTCAACAGTGGGCAAGAATATTTTAAAGAAGCCATTTTGCTCCAAATTCCAGTATTTCCAGTAAGCCAAAAGGCACAAAATGCAAAAGAAATGCTGAGTGAACAACCACAGGACCAAAGGATTTACGCATAATTAGAATGTGCTAGTAATTTAAATGCTTTTTTTTTTTTTAAACAAATCTTATGGTGCTACTGGAGATCAACTATGATCAACTTTCCCTAAACACAAGTAAAATATGTGGGAGTCTTAATAAGAGGGAAGTTCACTATCTTTTACACATAAAAATTAACATGGGGGTTTAAAACCAAGTGTTAGGAAAAAATATATATTGTTTATATTTAACTTGAACAAATAGATGCTGAAAGATAAAATTTACAGAAAACATATCTGATTTGCTGATAGAAATAAAATAAATTGCTGAAAACATAAAATACAGGCCTCAGGCCAAGGGATTTTAGGGGTGTTGAGATTGTGCTCGAGGCACAGCACTCTCATGACCTCAACATTTTCTTAAATATGTCCTGTATAGTATCACTTTAATGTACTGCAGCGTGAATGTTTTCCTCAAGTATTTCAGCAAACAAACATTGCGATTTGTCGTTAAAGTTGAGGCATTCTAAGAAGCGCCACCTGTGATTGGCCGCGGCTCTCCACACCAGCATGATGGCTTTCTTCCAGATCTTCTGGGCCTGGACTGCTTCCTGGTCCTCACCACATGTTGATCTGATGCACAGCAGGAGGAAGAGAGAGTAAGTGAAGACAGAGTGGGAATGAAGAGGATGGTGAAGTCCACGGTCAATGGAAACGGGAAGCAGAAGAGAAATCACAATGTCAGAGAGACAAGAGCAGAGCAGCCAAAGACTGCTTACCTCAGCCCTAATCTGACTCATAGGTCACAATGCGAACACTCATGACAAATACCAGTTAAGCTTCATCATTTCTCCTGGAACTTGCAGTTTTACTACGGGTAGGGGTTACTGTAGGACATGGCGCCTTTTGTTCACACGTGCCACTTTCCCACAACATGTTACCAAAAAGATCAAATAGTTATCATGAAACAACTTCCACAGCGACACCTACAGCTGGGAAGAAGAGGCCGGACTGCTGGCCAGAGAATCAGCTGTGTAGCGCTGTGATGGCGGGCCGTATCCGTCTTCACTCTCGCTGGCTGCCCGCTCCACCTCCGACAGATAGGGACCCTCCCCCTCCCCACACTCCTCCTTCAGCTCCATCCCTTCCTCTGGGTCGCCCTCACTCCCCGCCTCCTCCTCCTTCACCTCCTGGATTCAAGAACACAAACACAGATAAAGTACCTGTGTTTCACAAAATCTGTGCCTGTGTCAGTGTGCACAAGAATATTACCTTGGACTCTTTCCCCGACACGGAGCTGTCCTCAGAGTCTGTGGGACAAACATGAAAAGTTTATCAAAAAAATCATAATTATGATTTGTGTGTGTGTTTACATGAGTACACCACCCACCAAGGCAAGGAGGGTTTGGTTCCGGCTGGCTCCACTCCTCTCCTTCACTCTTGACCGCTGCTTCAGTGGCCTCCTTCCCCGCCGTCCCCTCCTCCATCACCTCACTCCCTGTTGCGCCGTCGTCAGAGGTGACCGAAGAGGTTATGTCGCTTCCCGTCACCTCAGGTCCCTCGCAGTTTCCCTTAATTTGTTCCTCTCTTTTAGCTTCTGGTTTATTTTGGGTCTCTATGCTAGGAGGGATCAGGGTGGACATCGTGGGAACATCCTGAGTCTCCTGCGTGGGATCAGAGTCTTGGATTGTGGGCGCTGAATCTGAGGCCTTCAGCTCCTGTGTCTCCCAGGGGCCGGGGAGGGTGTGTCCTTCTGAGACGGCCTCCTCACACAGAGAGAGAGCCGCTTCCACTGCTGCTGCATCCAAGGCCTCCACAGAGTCATCGACCTGGGGGAGAGGGAGGGAAGGACATAGACATTATTATGCTTTCAGCAAAGGATTGATATGTGCTGAAAACTGAGAGGTAGATTGAGTGACTTCATACTGGTGTTACCAAGGGGGGGAAAAAAAGCTATGGGAGAGCCTGTGCATTTCCTTGGGTATTATAATAATATATAATAGGGGTTGACAACTTTATATGTTGCCTGTATTTTGTTTCAAGTCTGAATTCAACAGTTGGCCATCATACATATAGGACCTTTAATGCAACACTCCCCCACATTAATGTAGACTTCCCGTCTTTTATGACCTTCATCACAAACCAGTAACACATTTTTAATCTAACTGACTTTTCGATTAACATAAATGCAAAAGCCAACCAACTCTTATCATGTCTGAGACAAACTGATGTGGAGCTTTTAACAAATAAACACACTGCTTACCTTCTCCTCTATGATGGCAATGATGTCTCCAACTGTCTCCAGGTCCAATTCATCTCCCATGTATGACACGGATACAAGGTCCTCTTCTACTAATCCTGTCTCCTCACTGAGCTCTGCCTTCACTGTAGCTTCCTCTTCACCTTCTGCGAGAACAGAAAAGTAAGTAAGAACAATATAAAAACCTGCAGAATCACACTGTTGTAATTAATTATTAGTTCTGAACCCAGCGTCATTATCTTCTGTTAACGATGGACAGTGCAGGCCGGGATCTGACCACACCTTTAACTAGACCTAAGAAGGGCTTGTTACATGGATTATTTTAAATCTACCTTTTGACTGTATCATGAATGGCTTCTGTGCACATAAACCATTTGGCAAGAAGGTTTACACACAGAATGCTAGTGATAACAAAGGGCTCCTGTATCATGGTATATTTCACTTCTCTAAGAAAAAAGGACATCTAAAGAAGAGATCAGTGGCTTCAGACCTTCCACAGAGAGAATGAAAATGTTACAGTAAATGATACGTGCTGAATTTACCTTGAGATCAAAGTGAATCAAAAATGAGCTTCTGCAAAGTTGTAACTACAGTTTAAAAAATAAGGCCCAACTGTAAAACAATTGCTAATAAAATGGAGTTTACTTTACCAGTCTGCTTCTTGACAGACCGCCAGGAGCAGAGGCCGTTTTAATGTTAATAAAAACACATTAAGTGAGCAGACCTACATTCTAATAATGAACCTTGTAAACAGCACAAAGTAAATGGAGCTAAAACCGACCTGTTCTGACCTCCCCTCAGCTCGTACTAAACGGTCTTGAATTAAGCACAACATGCAGACAAAACAGACAGCAGTTCTGCTTTGCCACAGCGATGTTATTAGTTTACAATAAAGTCACACTAGACAGATTATATAACAGCTAAATAAAGCCTGCATGGGCTCTCTCATCAATGAAAAGTATGGTTTTACCTGTGATGACCTCATGACCAGGTGGTAAAGCAGTGACTGCAGTGGCTGTCTGTACTCCATTTGTGAGGCTTCCAGTAGAGTCTCCCTCTCCAACCTGACATTAATAAATACAAGAAGATCACAAAAGTGAGGTTATAATCCAGTGCTGGTGTGACTTTGAGGTCAACGAAAGTAAAAAACACAATCAGTTAATATTAAATTAATATACTGCAATAAGATCTGTTGCGTGTGTTTGTTTTTTTTTATTAATTTCAATTTCTGGTATTCTTGTGGTTTCCTCAGATGACTCTCACCAGGCGGGGGCTGGCTGAGATCAGGTTGCCTTTCTTCAGCAGTTCTGACAGGAGAGGTGAGGGCGGTGGTGTGGCCTTCTGGGCTAGGAGTCTCTTCTGTGGTGAATCATCGACCAGAGTGGCCAGGCCTCCATCTTTGGGCCCTGGGCCTGGAGCATCCATCACTGGTAGAAACACTCCGACCCCCTGGGCCTGGCAGAAGCAGCACAGAATGAGTGAGAGTGGTTGGCACAGTGAGCTGCAAAATCCGAACCATTTGCTTCCAGATGGAGCTGGGATTGCCAAAAACACCAAAATGTGAGAGGATCTTCTTTCCATGGACTCATAACGAGATAAAAACAAGTTGGAGGTACAGAAAGGGACTTTGGTCGAGTCCACAGTGCAGATTTAAATTAAGAAAACACATTTTCTTTTAGTATTCGTGTGGTATGTCATCACTAATGAGCATGTAAGATAAATACTGTTCTATATGGGCATGTTCTTACAACAGAGTGGGTGGTGGTGTCATCAGAGGCAACACCTCCGGTGTCCATGGGTGGTGTGGAGACCGAAGAGTCACCCTGGGACTCCGTGGCGGGGGGGCTGGCACCCAGGGGAGAGCGGACAGTCACACTCGGCAGACGTTTTGGTGTGTTTTTCACCGCCTGACGAGCTGTGATGGAGAGAGAAGGTCAGAGGTGGAGAGAGAGAAGACTGAGTCAGGCTGTTTTTTAAACTATGTTTAAAGAATTAGAAGAAATTGCAGCCTAGAAACCATGAGCAGAGTGTACTGTGACAGTATAGTCATACCATCCCAAGTATGTTAGAGAAGACAAACGAATCTTAGCAATTAATGAGAAAATATTCCAAGACGATGACAAACGATGCTAGTTGTTGTAGATTTATCTATGTGAGCTTCTTTTTTTAATGTGCCATTAATACAAGTATGACATTCACAATAAATGCCCACATGATCCAAGACATGCACACTTCCTGAAGACATACAATATGTTCCAACAAAGGGCCTTAAGAGTGCACAGATTGTACCTACCTTGGAACGCTGTCTCGGTGGCTTTCCGCTTCTGTTCTGCTTCCTCCTCGTCCTGCTTCTTCTTTCTGAGGTGGAAAAATCCCAGTTTAACAATAAACTTTTGTTTTAAGCATGTTATAAAGGCATAAAGAAAATGGGTAGGATTGTGGTTGAAAAGCTGAACATTTGAACTGTGGAACAATCTGTGGAATTTTAAATCAACTGTAGGGATGTCTTTGAGCTGTAAACTGTTTCAGTGTTGCCAACTGACTAATCAACTGGGACTATAGCTGTGTCTAAAGTCACCTCCTTGTTCACTCATTCACTGCCATCTATCAAGATCAGCAAAGTTATTTGGGTCAAATGAAAATCAAACATCAGGTCTGTAAATAATTTGTACCTGGACATTCTTATAGACAAATCAGAAAACATAGGGAAAAAATTGATATTTTTTGGTTTTGTGATAGCGTATCATCCTGCATTTTAACTGAACGACAGATGAAAAAACATCTCCTGGGGAGATTGCAAGTTAGCTAGGTGCTCATTAAATGTTTTTTTGAAGTGCTCACAAATATCCCTTCAGTTCAGTTAGATGCTGGTGTTGTCCTCACGAACATATTGTCCGCCCATGTCATGTAGCGCAAGTTTGTTTACTTGTGTACACTGATTTGAAAACAGTCACTTTTTATTAAATATTGAAGTAGTGAGACGATAGGTAACAAAAGCTACGTGTGCATCATGAATAATTTTATAAAAACTTAGTATCAAATAGAAGAACAGTCTTACAGTGCAATCTCTGTCCACAGCTCCTTCAGCTTTGTGTCCATGTGACCCGTCTGTATGAGATCCACCTCCTTCTTCAATTTCCTGTCAGGACAGAAAGCACCAGTGAGTTAACGGTAGAGGTGTCCCAATGATTAATCTAGTGATTATTTTTTCGATTAGTCAACTAATCTAACGATTAATTTTTCAGTTACCGATTATTTCACATTACTTGATCAATGTAACTATTCACACAGTATGGATATCAAAACATTTCTTGTGAACAAGGCGCTTCGTCCCAGCCCTAGTTAAAAGGTCATGTCTCACAAGACTAAAATATATTTTAAATGGTCCTCTTCTAAGTGTGTAAACACCTGTACTGCTCTTGTGAGTCCCGCAGTAGTTTTTTCAATTCCTCTATCCTCTCAGTGGTTAGCCTGCGAACGATGACGTCTTCGATTGTTTCGACCACCTCACCCTTTTCACCGCGCTTACGCCTGGGGCACAGGAGGAAACAAATACTTCAAGTCAACTCACAAAATATTTTACCAGTGATAAAAAACAACAACAACAACAACAATAGATTATTATAATTCTGCACATAGGTGTGTTGGGTGTCTTCATCTGTGTTAAAATACTGACTTTGGTGCTTCTGTGGCCTCAAGCAGCTCTGAGTATTGTGAGGCACAGTGCTGAGGAACAGAGAAAATATGTTATCCTGAGGCACAGACTGAGAAGAGTTCAGCATGGTTATGTGCTCAGAAGACAAATAGAGAGAATGTTGTATTTGTTTGTAGCTTTCTCACCTTCTGTGAGAACCAGTCAGGTGGACGGCCAGGCTCTGAGAAAGGCTTGATGGCTCTACTTACAGACACCCTGGAAGACAGAGAGAAATAACTCAAACACAAATGTTGAGAAAACAATATGAAAATAGATAGATAGATAGATAGATAGATAGATAGATAGATAGATAGATAGATAGATAGATAAAGGAAATTTGATTCAAATTAGGAATAAATGAGGACAGGTATAAGCCTAGACTGTTGTAGCAAAAAGAAAAGGAAAACATCTCATGATCATGTCATCACTGGCAGTTTTTTGAATATGCAAAATGTGGGGCAGTATTATGCCATGATGGCTGTGAAGAGGACGAGCTGATCCATTTTTATTTAAAACTCAAAAGCGGTTTCGCCGCTAAGTTGCATGTGGTACGTGACTGTGACAATCAATAAGTGCTGGATCCTACCAGTCGCCATTCCGCCTCTATAACTTACCTAAGTCTGACCTCTAGTGGTGAAATTTAAGACTAATAAATGCAACAACACAGATATAGATAATAGCAGCATGTAACCTTCTAATTATTGTGGGCTAAAAAAGACAGAAAAACATGATGTCCATCCAGGCATGTATTGACCATTGTAAATGAGGATTGATCACCGTTATCCAAGAGTAAACAAGAAAAAAAAAAAGACTTTCCAGTGTTTAAATGGTCAGTGGCTATCACTCATTTTTATCTGATGACAATATGGGTGATATATCTGTATTCATCAATTCAGGCAAGTTAAAATGTTTCTGGACAGTAGTATTTATACATTAATCAGATAAGTATATTACAGACAACTAGAAGCAAATGCTGAAGCCTTAAATGAAAAAGCATACGGTGTACTACTGCTCATGCACAGAGTTTGACAAAAACAGAGACAAACCTAAGACAGTCGATTCTGGGGTGACTGTAAATGTATGTATATCTAAAGAGAAAACTCTTACATCCATGTTTTCTCCTTGTGGTACCTCAGCTATAGCTGCCCAGCATATGAATAATACAAAAGACAGACATCTGTAAATGATAGAAACAGTCTTTTTTTAATATTTTTTTTACCAGTTTTGGTCGCCACTCCTCATAACCGAGGAGGCCAGGCACAGTTTCTCCTTGACTGACCATGGCTCTGTCGGCCCCACATTCAGTATCTTGTGTTCTGTGGAAAACGCACAAATAAAGAGAGAAATGGTAACATGTCCAGGTATTCATGGCAGCCCTTAGCTTATGAGCTAAGTTAGTTATGAGCGAACTGAAATAATTTAATTCAGGACATAAACAATTAAAAATTAAAGTTGACACATAACAACGACTAACCTCAACTACAGAGCAAATACATCGGGGCCATTTGCCAAAAAACACTGAGAAGTCACAGAATTTTGTTAGAGCCATTCAGGGGCTCAGTTCAGTTTGATTCTGCTATTCAAAATTATAGTCATAACCAAATATTTACGATGCACACAAAACATAACACAGAAAAGCAAAACAGAGTAATGAGTTGAGAAACCTCTGATAGGGTTGATAAATCTTGAGTTGTAGATCCTACGGTAATTTACTGTCACCCTTAATGTGAGGTTGAGTGGCTATCTGTTTTTTCCTCCCCCGGGGCAATGTTTACGGTGAAAACACTAAGTTCTATGGCTGTTCAGTCCCCATATCACCCATTTAAACCACACGGTCTGTCACGTATAAATTGCGTTAACAGTAAAATGCAGAACATCACAATAGGTGTGCTGGTAAACTGACGGTAATGTTTTTATTTCTCAAAGTAAGCTAGCTGCTAAGTTACTGTTAGCTAGATCGTTTATACTAACTTGCTAGCTTTTACGGTGTTAACAGGATTTTTTTTAAATGCATTATAGCACATATTGGTTTTCGTGTGAATGCAAGCGGTTGCAACACATACACGTTTAATGTAGAATAGTTACAGTCCATGGTTTTGCAGACAATAACACATACTAGCGTCGGCCAATATTATAATTTTAGCATTAGCTTAACACTGTTGATTACGGGGGACACATTCATGAGAAGCACACAGTTACACGGTGTAACGTTTTATTAAAGACCGACACCACTGGCTCAAGTCAAAGAAAATGAGCTGCCGTGTTTTTAGTTTGTTCACTCGTATTTTTTTTTGCTACTAAATCACGAAGAAAATCGAGAAAGAGTTGGGAATTATTACTTACTGCCGATACCGCTCGCCATTTCTTTTGTGACAAGCCCGCAGACACAACTTCCGTCGGACAGGTTTCAGTGGTACACACAGATGTCTTCTTCTTCGTTAGTTAGGCAGACTAGACACAGCTATGGTGTATTGCAGACCCTACTGTTTGTTATTAAGACCTACATCAAATCCTTTTGTACAATCCTGTTTTGTGAAGATTATCCACCAATTTCTTTGTTTTAAACCAAGAATCCAGATTTAGAAGCGTGCGCACATTAAAAACAGTTTCCCCATCTGCTCCAAGTTTCCTGAAGAGAGTCCTTCTTTGACTGGAGTATCTCCACACTCACGTTTGCCATCAGGATGCTTACCAATCAGAGCCAGCCACTCCTCATCCCGCAGTGTCCAAGCCTCAATCTTGAAATTATTACAGGCTTTTCTACTACACCTAAAAGTGCACTTGTCTTTACAAACACTCTCCTGCACTGTAAAGTACGCCCTTCCCTTCCTTTCCTTTCCTTTGCGCGTGGGGGGACTTGTTTCAAAACTTAAATCAACAACTGAAAAATCCTGTTAAAAAAAAAATCCAATTTAAAATGGTTTTAAAAGACATTATTTACACCATCCATGCACAGTCGAACGCCTGCACCCACTTTAGAAGGGGTGTGCGCTAACGCTTCTAGCAAAGCAGCTACAGTGAATATTTCAGCTTTAAAAGGATGTAAATAACATATTTTCAAATAAATTTGTAATCGTTTCCAAGACTTGGATTATGCTTGACAAGCTGTATGGAGACATTTTATGTATTTTTCAGTTGTTTTTACCAAAATAAAACAATTCCCCACCTACTTTGTTGTTTAATAGAACGCTCCAAGGCTCCAAAAATGGTTTTGTCGACTACAAAATTGACAGAGTTTACAACATTTTCAATTCAATTGGCATGGTGGTGAGTAAATAATGACAGAATGTTCAAGCAGATTAGATTAGAGAGTTTACTTTCATTATAAAATGTACAACGAAATGTAAAGGGCTTCACATTAAGGTGCGCTAGAAACAGACAACCATGCACAAAAACAGGCAGCCAGACAACAAATTACAAAATACAGACATCCACCCCCAAAATACAAAACGAAAGTCATGAACTGCTGCAACCAAAAGTATGTTTGGGTGAACTTGTCCTTTAAGGCTAACAAGTTGATTGGGAGGTTTAACCCTTCTAATAACTTACTCTATTTATGTTGAGGTGGCAAACTACTGGCTGCTGTGTCTTTCCTGAAAACACAAAGGACATCTAAACCAATAGTGAATGAGCATATACTTGTTGTGTCTTGCCAGACAACAATACCCAGAGTGAACATTGTGAATTGGTGTTTTGAACAAATTGTTGGAGGTCAGGACAGGCAATACTTGAAGCTCAAACCCTTTTGGACTGAAACAGGAGTGAGTATTAAAGTTTGTATCTCTGCAAATGGATGAGGGCAAGTGACACAATTGTTTTGGTCATCTCACTGTATAAGGATGCACTGTACTTAGTGAGAGATGTGACTAGTGTGACACACTAGTTAATGTTTAATAAATCACTAGCGATTCTCGGCAAGTTGCATTATCTTTAAATGCAGTAAATATCAATCTCAACAGGTGATACTGAGACGGCGTTCTCTGCCCATGAGCTGTGTAGGGTCCTTAACTGTTAACAAGACAGGCATTATTCTTTACCCCGCATTGGCTTGTAAAGAAATTTCATTGCCGTTACAAAGCCAACGCCTCCTCAAACAAATCTAAAGAATGCCAGTCCTGATAAAGTTCTTGTTTGTAAACTCAGAGGGTTATTGTGTTGAATACATTAAACCTCTTGTTTACAAATAGGCTGACTGTGCAGCGTTTTCCACAACGAAAAGTAGAAAATAATTTTTCATCAGCTTGATTTTGACTCCAGTTACCACACATCTGTTGACAACTTTTTACACTATTATGACTAGAGACCATTCAATATGATTGTTGATAAAATGAGACCATTCACAACCATTTAAATATTGGCAGTCTTTATTTCAACAAGACTAAGAAATGTTGTTTAATATACATTTTCTCTTACAATTTAACATCTATCTCATCTTGTTTTTTTCCATAACATTTAGGAGATACTCTGACAAGTAAAAATCTGGTGTACTGTTATGGCCTCTTTTAGAGACAGAAAAACGGCTGCTCTTTTATTTACACTCTTTATTCTTTTCAGTCAGTCAGTCACTCAGTTTCTCCTCAGAAAATGAGTCTTTTCTGTTCTTGTGGGCCAGAGGGCTGATGGAAAACTTTCAACACCCATCCAACTCAACTTTCAAGTCGCTGCGACTGAAAGTTGCTCTGTGGATTGAATGAACAACATCCGGCCACCGGACCAACTCCTGCCAGCCCGGAAAATGTTGCTGCCCTGGCCCGCAAGCACAGACATTCACCATCATCACCCAAAACATTTCTTCTGAACGTTGGGTTTCTTCACACTCGACAACTCTTCCACATGACACGAACACATGCACAAGCCCTTGTAGAAATGTTGGTGGAACACAAAAATCAGGAGAACTGAACCAGCATCATGCAGAAGTAATGCCAAATCAAGGTGCTGAAGCACAGCTTCATCATTTTAAATTAAGGCTTCAGGATTTTATGTGGGTTGTTTCATGAAATCATTCAAGGTCAGATTTTTAAAATTGATGTTCTCGTTGATTTGTTCCACATCTGTTAATTGGGAACGTCACTTTTTTTTCAGAAGGATATTTCATGCCAGCTTACAATCAACCTGTCAATTTCAGAGCCAAACAAGAGCCACAGAAGTTGTGTGCAGTATTTTTCATTTGTCTTAACTGCAGTCAATCAGTTCAGACATACAGACAAATGTGAACAATGCAAATCCATATTTCAGCTTTCACAAAATGCATATGTAAACCCAACAAATCTGATCAATTCAACCAATTACTTTGAGAGATGTAATATTTCCACCTAAGTTTTGCATATTGAAATGTTCTGAATACTGTATTTTGGATCATCTATGTCAGTTCTAAACGCATGTTTGCAATGGCATTAAAATACATGCATAAGTTACTGTACAAAAGCTACATGAGGCAGCATCATTTTAGAGATGAAATGGCCATGCAATGTAATGCAACTTACAGACCCGATTATCAAATTAGAACATCTAGAAAATCTTGTGTTGTGCTCGTCAGCTGGTAACAATATACTCAACCACCCCTCAGGGCATTTACACATACACATCATCTACATTATTT